>AYEL01064825.1:0-14364 GCA_000484575.1 Olivierus martensii | reverse complement strand
AAAATAATAATAAATTCATCAATCTGAAGTGTGTGACTTGTACAGTTTTTTTCTTTTAATAATAATATTGAGCCTTGGTTCTAAGTCGGTTGAATGCATTCTTAACACACCTTGTAAATGTTCATCAGTTAATTTTGATCTCAATTTGGACTTATTAATACTCACGATTGAGAAAGTTTTTTCGCATATATAAATGCTTCCAAATAACAAAAAAAAATATTTGGAAGCACTTATACATGTATTTTTTAACTGAACAATTTTTAATTATAAATAAATTTTATCATAATTTACATTTTTATAAAAAATAATATCTGTATGAATTCAAGATCTCGGATGATCTGACATCGGGGCCGCACTTTGGGAACCTCTGCTTTAAAGGTTCAACAAAGCTAAAATTGTTACTTAAGGTGTAAAAATATTGATTCTTAGATTATTAATATGAAGGATTAGAAAAATTTATGAAAAAGCGGTATCAATAGTTTCAATTAGGATTGAAAGGCATCTATAAATTTATTTTTGCGAATTCGATTGTTTTCCTTTTTTTCAATTGATAAAATCACTGGTTTAATGTTAATTTTCTTTGAATTTCTTAATTTTCTATAATTATGGCGTTTCTAGGGGAGAATTATGTTGAATTTCCATTTTAAATAATATGGCAGTGCAAAGTTATCTTTGGTTTAAATATTTAACGAAGTCAAGAGCTGATTCACGATCATAAACTTTTCTAGGTTGAGTTCAATACATTATGTTCAATTAACATAAAAGATAATTTAAAATGCTTATTGTATATGATTATTATAACAAATTTATCTAAAAACTATTTTAAGCCGCATTATTTTATATTAAACTTACTTGGCAACCAGTTTCCATATCGGCATAGAACCCAGGCATTTTATATTCTCGACAATTGAAGTTTGTAAATGGAATCTGACTGTAAGTTGGATAATCAGATCCGGCTCTTCCGGGTACATTTTGTGGTCCGAATGGTTCTCCATTAGATAGATAACCGAAATTTCCAGGTATATTTGGAACTCCTGGAACTCGTTCATTGCTAGTGCTTTGGCTTACGGTAAATGCTGGTTTGGTCACTGCTTGTTGCGCTTGATATACTTCTTTCTGTTGATTAGACGACGACACCTTCGGATTAAACGAACTTTGGGATATAAAATAGTAAGAAGAATCTGGAGATGTAGCCGAATAGCCCGAATCGTAATTGGTTTGCCTGTCTCCATAAGTAGTTTGTCTGAAATCTGTTCCATAATCACGATGATTCTTGTTCCGTTTATCATTTATTTGACTTTCTATCGCCTTTTTCAATTGTTCTTGTTTCGGAATGTCTTCGGACTGATAAAAAGTAAAACTATGAGAAGGGGCCCTTCGTCCTTCTAATATTGTTTTGTAAGCATAAGTTGGCTTTTTTGTTTGGGAAATAGTTTTTGTTATAACTATGGTTGTTGGATGCTTTGCTTCTTCGAAATATTTGTCATTCGATTCCAAATCTATTATATAAGCTTTCGGATGAGATTTCAGTGGTTTATTGATAATTGGTGTTTGAGTCGCTAATATCTTTTGGAATTGAAAGTCATATTCAGCCTTTTGATGCTTTCTTGGAGGAGCCAGTTGTTTATCACTGTATACTTCTTTATTTGCACTGTAAAGTATCCTACTCTCTGTTTCAGCCTTAGCCAACTGAGAAGTATTTTTTGCTGGCTTTATTGCTTCGCTTTCATTTTGTTTTGCAATAGGTAATTTCGTCGTAACCTCCGGAAGAGCAATTATGGTTGGAGTTTGAACTTTCTTGTTTTTTGATTCTTTTGTAACGGTGCTTGGCGTTGTTTCTGATTTAATTTCTGATATCTTATGATTTCTTATTTCTTGAGGTTGTAATCCATACTCGATCTGCAGTTTCGAATTTTCTGTATTCTTATACTCTTTACGCGGAGGAGGAAATCTGAAATCGGAGACTCTCTGTTCGTTTGCTAAAGTCGACTTTCTATCTATATTTTCGTGGTATAAATAGGGATTTTCTTCAAATATGACTAATGGCTGATCTTCGTCAGTGTTTTCAGCTTCCAAATCATCGTCGTCACTTGCCTGAACAACTAATGGTGATTTAGATTCTGAATGCTGCAAATCGCCGAAAAGTCGATCTGTATGACTAATATCGCTGGGATGATATAAAGAAAACACGGGATCAAAACCCTAAAATTATATAATAATAATATTTGAATATTATTACAGGTTGATGATAAATTATATTTATTATCCTGAGAAACATTTATATAATTTTTACAACATATTAAATACTAATTCCGATTCAATTAATTAGAAAACTAGGACAATAAGCGGGGATAAACACCGTATTTAGGACATTAATAAAACCAGTTTCTTCTAGATGACGATCATTTTTATCATCATTTTCATTTTATCTCGACATTTGACACGAAACTTCCGATATAAAATATTTTTTATTGATTTTTTCCCCCTAACATTATTCAATGACAGTAAAAGATAAAGCAGATACAAGTGTTTAGTTTTACAAAAGAACATTTTTTTTAGTAATTTTTATATAAATTTCGACTTCAAAAATATTTCATTACAAAAGCGAAACTATTTTAACATATTCGTAGATGTTTTGCGAAGATACTAGAAATTATCAATTATTGATCATCATTAATGTTAACTGTGAATCTCAATGAAAACTGAAAATTCCTTCTCCATCACGTATGATGATGCAAATTTATAATTGTCAAGTAGTGCTACAGATTCATCATCATAAACCGAAAGTTAGACTATGTGCTACATCATAGAAAATAAGTTATCTTACCTGTCCAGCGACGAAGATAAATATGAGAGAAAACAAGCCTGAAAAAAATATATAAAATTGCAAAATATTTAATAACCAATATTTAGATGATGAAATGAATTAAAGAAAAATGACACATACCTGTTTTCAAAATAAAACTATTCATTTTCTTTATGCTAACTGAAAAAAATCTATAAATCATTTTTTATAAAATATTTATTTTTAAATAAAACATATTAAAAATATTTATATTTTTAATAGGAATTTTAATATTTAAATAGAAAAATTATTGCGCTATCATATCACGAAAATTCGCCTCAGATGATGATATTAAATTGAAAAGTCCGTTTCAGAATTTTCTTACCTGAAAAACAGGTGTATCCACATGCGTTATAGCAGAGTTTAGTTTTTAAAGTGAAAAATGCAAAGTCCACTTCTCTTTATAAGAGGACGTCAATGCCAAGGACCTAAGTGGTTCAGTAGGTCATCAAAACATACAGGAAAAGCACCCCGAGTAGAGTGAATCGTGCAGGAAGAGCATAATTGGACGGCTTCGGGCTATACAGTCTGCTCTTGTTTGCGGGTCAACTCCTTGATAACTTCTTTATCTGCAACAGATGTGTAAAGGAAAAAAAAACTGAAAAAGTAACTTACAGTTAGCAATGAAATTTAAGATATTTTTTTCCGACTGCACGATTAGACGCGATCTCTACATTTTTCTTTCTTCCTATCTGAACGACCTATTAATTTCGTCATCAAAAAATTTCTTTTATGTTTGACAATCGAATCTTTACATCGTCAAAAGTACAAACCGTGGTAGAAATAAATGGATTGAAAATATCTGTTCCCTTTCAAAATTGCTTGGTGATGCACGAAGCATGGAGTGGAAAGTGCATTTAGCCACACAAAAATAAATTCAAAACTCAATATTCTGTATCAGTGGCGGACTAGCCAGGGTGTCAGCTTGTCCGATGGCAAGTGAGCTCCTGATAAAGTAGGACCCCTTAAAAATTCTTATAAAATTTATATGATGGCCTTATAGTTGTGGATGGGCCTTCTTTATTTCTTGATAACCAATATTTTTAGACTCAGTCCGCCACTGTTTTATACACAATTTGAAGTTAGAGGAACGAAATTATATTGTAATCACACTACACCCTCTTATCGCTATACAAAAATAAAATGTTTATTTTTAATGCATTTCGTGAATTATATCGAAAGAACTCGTTAAAAAAACAAAAAATGATTACGAACTTCATAACTGTTCAACGTAATTTTAATACCGCGCATATCTTCATCCTCGAGCTTCTTGTCGATCCAGGCTTATTTTTTGTCAAAGCCATTGTATATTCAATCAAAGTACTTGACATAAATTTAGAGTATCAGTAGATATGATAATGATTTATTTTCTGTGTCAAACAATTTCTCGTCGTATATAAAACCGAATTTGTCACTTATCTTCAATTTACCATATTTCGATTATTTTTAAAATTGTTAAAATAAAATAAAAAATCAATTAATTGATAACTCAATACAAAAGTGGGTTAATTATTTTATTAATTAGAGTGCAATTTCTTTTTATTCGTTTCGATAAAATATATTAACCATAAAGTTATGAGGAAGTAATAATTGAATTTTCATGCAATTTTTCTTGTTTGCATACCAAAAGAAGCCAGATCTAAGCGATTCGAGTACTAAACAATAAGAAGAAAAATTTTTTATGACGATGTATCTGCAAGTTATAAAATCCGATGATAATAATATGCTGATTTAATTAATATTTTTTATCAAATATTGCTCTTAATGCATTTAAATTGTAAATTTCCTTGTTATCTTCGTTATAATTTAATCATGGATTAGATAAAAATTGTTCTCTATGCACTTAACATATTCCGTGCATAATATCCGATCATTCATCCCTTTATGTCTCTTAAAAATTAGCACATCAGATTTTGTTCATTTTCGGGTTAGATTAAACGTAGAAAAATTTGAAAACTCCTACATTTGGGGGTTTGGATCCGTTTAATTTTAAAAGAAAGATAGATAAATTGCATTATATTCGTACACTTATCGTTTATCCTTATAAAATCATCTCGAACTAAACAATAGTGGAAATTCTTCCCAAATGATGTCAGAGGTGAATCCCGTACGTGGGATAACTGTGGTGCAAGATAATAGGACTTCCTGCAGAAGGATGGTCCACGTCACGTGCGGATGTACACTTTCGCTAAATAGAAGATTACTTCGGTATCTGGGTTGTCGTGACAACGTGAAAATGTAGATGGAAATACAAATAAAAGGGTGAAAGACTATGTCAAATACATTTCCTGTATACGGGACGTGCAATATACTAATTCGTTGTTGTTGAAAAAAAACTGCATTTTGATAGAATGCAAGGCGAAGGCAAAATCGTTACAGTAATAGATGTTTAAAAGGCAACGCAAACCTATAATTTGCAAGGTAGTTTTGAAAATTGAGTCGATTATCCAAACAAATGGCTTGATAATCTACATCTTTTTAGTCAAACTATCCTCTATTATTTGAAGTTAGAACTGACCTTCTGCTACTTTAGATTCTTTTTTTTTTTTTTTTTTTTTTTTTTTTTTTTTTTTTTTTTTTTTTTTTTTTTTTTTTTTTTTTTTTTTTTTTTTTTTTTGTTTTTTTTTTAAGTTCTCGTCAGTAAATGGACAATAATAAAACAGTAATTTAATAAGAATTAACTCTATTCGTAGGCCTTAACTAATATATTTGTTAAAAGATTTTTGTTTTATATTTTGTGTAATTGTAACAAAAAAAGTTAATAAAATTATCTACTTTTTAAACGTAAGATTGGTATTTAATAATACCTATTAGACACATAATGTTTTAAAATAAATTTTATTAATCATAAACATTACATTTTTGACAAATATAATTCGTGTAGATGGCCATTCTTAAACAAATTAAATTCTTAAAGAAAATAATAATTTATTTTTATAATTATAAAATGAAGACAGTTCCTAATGAGACAATTAATGAGAAAACCATAATGAACTAGATGATTAAAGGGGTAACATTATAAAGTTTATTTATCTCTATAATTACCGCTCATGTCCCGAAAAACAATTAAAGTATTACGCTTGATTTAAAAATCCAAATTTAATGATGTAAACTCGTATATACAGCAGAACTTCTATACCGTTCGTTCTGAATGAAGAATATATTATTCGTGAATTATTCAAATTTTTCGAATTACCAAGTATCATTAATCTAAAGCAATTAATTTAAAAATCGTGATTATTCGAGTTATTTTATAGTTTCCTGAAACATTTTTAAAATTTCAGTAAAGGAGTTTAAAAAAAAAAAACATTTCGATTAACACTTTCTTCAGGAAAACGTAAATTTTCAGCTCTAACTACAGGAGAATTTATTAAGTATATGTAAATATAAAATTTACAGTAGTTAATTGGATTTCGAATAATCGGATGTTTATTATTTATTATTATAATGTAAGATTTTTGATGTTCTCCTTTAGTTTCATTTTAATTTTTAGGAGAAATTTGAAGTAATTTGTTCTATTAGATTTTGGAAAGATATTCTCAAGAAATTAATATATGCATAAGTTCTTAAGATAAAAAGGAAAAAAAGAATCAAAAAATTGCAAATGGTAAGAAATTTCTAGATTTTGATTCTTTCTTTCACCATTTTATAGCAAACACCATTCTCTCTTCGCCATTTTATACCAAACATGACTAAATATTTACAAAAATCTTCAAAAGTTTATCATCGATCTTTCCATTCTCATAAATTTTCCCATGATTATATTCTTCTGTTGTTTAAAAATATTTGTAGTCATATCGCCATCATCAACAGCTAGATCGTGTATCCGTTATGAGTTGTAACGACAAGTTTCAGAAACTTTACATAGAATTTTTGTTCTTGTTTTACATTTAAGAGGAAATAAATTTAATGCCAGTTTGAAAAATGACTTTATAAACGATAAACTAAATAATTTTATTCAATGGCACACATGAGAATTACGCTTAAAGGGTGTGGATATCTACCATCGCGCTACTGGATATTATAGCATACTTTATATGCCTGCAATATTCATAAAAATAAGTTAAATAGCTCATAAACATTTTATGTTTTCAGATTTAATTGTAATTCTTAATTTTGTTAATGATATTGGAACAATGTACGGATCAATAACGTTCCTGTGGTTCCAATGCGGTTGTAAAATCATTCTAAAAATTTATGTTATGCATGACATTAACCGACAGTTAAAAGGAAACGGTAATTAAAATCCAATTAGCATGATTATTTAAATTAATAAAATTTTTGCCTAAAGTTGATAAGTTGAAAAATGACTTGACATCATTAAAAAATAACCAGAAAACGTTTGTATATTAAAATTAAATATAAAACCTATTTAAGCTTCGTTAAGTACAATGTAAGGATAAACGTGCCAAACGGAAAACATTACCTAAATTTACCACGAAAAAATTCAATAGGTGTTTTTTATTGTATTAGTAACCATTTTTAATATGTGTAGAGAACCCATTATCTTAGGAAGGAAGACTTTTCTATATCAAAAAGATGTAGAAAAAGTTTTCCTTCCCAGTACTGTCTAAAGTTTTTAACGCCCGGAGCGAAAATTTTTGTTGTGCCCCTCAAGTCATCAGTTTAAAAAAATAAATTAATAAAAATATTGCACTTTACAGTCTGCTCACCATTTAAATTATATGTAAAAAAATTGTCTTTTACTACGATAATAATAATAAAACAGTAAATGCGACAGCGCCCTTAAATATCGGCTCCCTGAGCGGATGATCCGCTCGATCGTATGTTGAACCGGCCCTGTTACTTCCTAACAGCAACATATTTTATCAATAAATTGTTAAAATATATTATTTTTTGTAATACTTTCCATCAACTTCATCAGAATACATCCAGAAAATTTGCTTTATATATAATATTCTATATAAAATATCAAATATATTTTTAATTATTATTTCATTTAAATTTTTAGGAAATACAATCATTTAGCTGGTATATTTTTTGAAGTAGCTGTTGAGTTTATTTGCCTAAAAATATTTTAAAAAATAAATTTTATTTATTGCACTGTATAAAAAATTGCTACTTATCTCCTTGATATTACTATTGTACTGATATACTAGTAATAAAAACTATAATTAGATTCTAATTATTATATCACAGTGAATTATAATAATTTCTTACGCTGTAGGAGTTTAATTCTTTCTATTATAAGTACAATAAAGTGCGTTATGCAGATTATCTACGTTTGAACTTTCCATACAGATGTGAATGTTAAAGTGCATTCGTTTTGTTCTAGTTTAATTGCGACATAAATTATTTTTTTACGACGACAAATCTCGTTCATTCTTCTTCGTTTAGTATTCCAGATGTACAATAATCAATATGAGAAATCTCAATTTATTTTTTTACGACGACAAATCTCGTTCATTCTTCTTCGTTTAGTATTCCAGATGTATAATAATCAATATGAGAAATCTCAAAAAAAAAAAGGTTGGAGAATCTATCGAGATATAAAGTAAAGTCCGATTTTTATGAAAAGATTCAGTTTTAATTTTATCATTTATTCAAAATTACGTAAAGTTTGTTGCTGTTTGAAATTAATTAAATGCAAGAAGCGCAAAAATATCTTAAAACGCATTGTCAACAAATGTAATAATTTTTAAGAGAAACGAGGACAGATGAATAATAATCAGTGGGTGTTGCAGAGTTCAATATTCTCAACCTCAAAAATGGGAATGGAAAAAGTCATAGTGATGGTTTTTAATTTAATTTTTTTTTACTTCCAATCGTATACGAACGATGCGATAATTTTTTTTTTTTTTTTTAACCTCAAAAATGGGAATGGAAAAAGTCATAGTGATGGTTTTTAATTTAATTTTTTTTTTACTTCCAATCTTATACGAACGATGCGATAATTTTTTTTTTTAAATTTTATTATATTTAAACACGATAAAGTAATATTAAATCTCCCCGTTATAATCAGTTTCAATAAATAAAAGCGAAAAAACAAATCTAACATACTTTATGGATACTGTTAACATAAATTTAGATTAATATTAAATCTTTATATAATCTGAAATTTTATTTTAAAATTTTTCGTGATATAAATATTCAAAAAATAATCGGCTTTGTTTTTACGGGTAGATAGCTGGTCAGTTTGGAAAAACCATGTAGGCTCTACATCACGTTCGACCTAAATCTGTTTTATGTGGGCCTCTTCATCTTCTAGACAATGTCATATCGGGATTTCAAGTGGAAAAAAAAAGAAATGACTGTCACTAATTTTAAAATATGCATTTCTATACAAGATTTAATCCTTATTCAGTAGGTTCTCATTATACTGTTTTTGTTTTTTAAAGTTCATATAAGTAATATCATAGATCGAATTTTATAAATAAAACTTTGTAGTAATTATTTTAAGTTTTGAAATTATGTTTTCGCTCATCGTACAGTTAATAGTATGGAAAATTAATTATTTAGCATCATCGTTTACAATGTTAAGGCCATCGCAATTTTTCCTTATTTAGTATCATTTTCCTACTTCTTTTGCATAATATTTTGCCATGATACATGAAAAACATAAATAAGTCTATAAAAAAATCATAAGGATTATTATTTCTATTCAGTTTTTATTTAAAATAGAATTTTTCATCAATTTTCTATCAATGGAAACAGTTTTTAGTTTACTGTGAGCATGTTTTAAATTATATATATATATTATATTAATAATATATCAGAAAAATCGTAAGTAGATAATATAAATATAAAATTAATTAACATACAAAAAATTTATGTATCCAAATGGCTGAATTAGTTTTGACATATTTTCTATACAATGTACTTGATTGATAATATTTGTAATGTTCAAATACATAACATAACGTAAATATATAAATAATAATAAATAATTTTAGATGGTTTTATTGTTCAAACAAATATTTCAATAAGCAACATCTTCGGATAAAATTAATAACAATCTTCCTGTTCTTAAAGTAGGTCTTATGTCAACGATCTCTTTCAATGTCTAGACCAGACTTTTGAGATCTCTCACGTTTTTCTTTTTTTCATCATTGAATTCATTTCTATTTATAATGTTTATTCAGACAACGATGTTAAAAATACAAATTATGACGTAAACCAGATCAGGAAATCAATTTTTATAAGAAGTTTAGAGATCTTAATATAACTACGTCCATACGCACTTTTTATAATTTAGCATTAGACATTCTATTTTAATATAGGTTTATAGCAACTAAGAACTTTTTGATATGATTTTTTTTTTCGTTTCAGGATAAAGCATCGAAAATGAAGGATATTATTAGAGTTTAAATCAGTTTGAAGAAGTGAAAAAATCAGTTTTAAAAGTTTTTATAAGAAAGAATAAGTAACTCATTTTTGTCATTAAATGAAAAAGTATTTAACGAAAGAAATGAGAAATCAACAAATATAACAATACAACACAAGTTCAAATAAAATAAAAAATATATAACCAGACAATATAAACTGAATAAAATAAAATGGTTAAAATAAAAGTAAAAATCGAAATATAACTACAGTATACAATAGTAATATAAGCAGATAAAGTAAAAAAAATTTAAATTAAAAAATGAAGAAACTTAAATATAACAAGATAATACGCAAATAAAATAAAATGCAAATACAGTAAACCCTCGTATAACGCAGTACTTTTACAACACACTTTCGATATAACGCGATCTACAAATTTATATTAGGGGGAATTAACTTTTAGCTTACATATCTTTTTGCGTATAGTCAGTTTTTTACCGTTCAAAAATGTTTATTCTTGAAAATTGTCTTCGTTTTCTGCCAGAAATCTCGAAACCTAACCCAATTTTTTTCTATATGATGTGAGTCTCATATAACGCGGCGTTTCTATGGACCCTAACATCCGCGTTATACGAGGGCTAACTACTGTATTATAAAATAAAACAAATACAGTAAATGAAATAATATGAAAATAAAAAATTCCGATATATGTTAGTAGATTTAATATTTTTGGGCAAAATATAAATTTTTGTTATCATCAGTTAAAAATGTTAATATTGTTTTAAGAGTTGTGATAGCATAATTAATCGCACTGATTAAGTCTTGGCTTACCTTCCAAAAGACCCGAGTTAGAATCCGAAATCCTTCTATTGAAGCAGATTTGAGTTTTATGATGCATTTTGGTTTCCTTAGCATTTGTATTGCGTATAATAATACTTTGGCTGCAGAATCAATAATATTAATGATTTATTAATAATAATATTTCTTCATCCATTGCAGGGATGACAAAACGTATATGCTGGAATTTTTTGGACACGCAAAACTTGGAGTAGAAATAGACTGAACTCACATGTACCACAATAAAACCACACCACGATCACAAAACTATGGTCGGTTTGAGGACGGGCGTGAGTTATAATTATATTAATGTAGAAACGCATAATCTAACTCAGATGACCACGCGTTGCGACAGCGGTTGAAACAGACTTCAGTTAGTGGTCCGTCTGAGTTAGATTATGCGTTTCTATATTAATATAATGATAATTCACGATCGTCCACAGTTTTGTGGTTGTGGTGTTGTTCTGCTGTGGTACATGTGAGTTTAGCCATATTGTTTTTAATTGAATTAACATTCGGATTGGATCATTGGGTAGTTTTTTTATAAAAATTTAGCCAATTTTGGCAATATTCTTCAAAAGATTTGCTACCCCTGACTTACTGTATGCATAGATAACTTCGATAAATACGATGACCATACTTCACAAGTTCAATTTCGAGAAACTATTTTTTATATATAACTTTGATACTCTTTTAATAATATGACTCCCATAAACTATATCATTCTTTTATCTTTAAAATTTTGTTATAATTCCTTAAAAGACTTAAAAAGCATTTTAATACCATCTTGTAAGTTTAACACAAAATAGAATTTCATTTCATTTTTGATTATTCATTTATATGTCATAAATGCTATTAAAAATTCTTCTTATTGATTATAAATAATAAAATGAGAAAAATTTAAAATCAAGCTTTATTGATACATTACTGAATGAAATAATATTTATATAAAATTACAACTTCTTTAATTAAAAATATTTGTAGTATACAATTCATAGTCTGTAAATCCTGATTATAATTTTATTTAATTGATGTAGTGGATGGAAAAGGCAATTATAAGTTATAATAGTAGTGAAATAATTATATTTTATTAGGCAGTAATTAAGATATGGGATAAAATAAATTTTAAGTGCGTTGTTGTTATTTGTTTCAAAATAAATTAATGGTCAAAAATCTAAGATTACCATCTTGTAGACCAGGACTTTATCAGCTTTGATCGGGACAACGGGACACACCACTTATATTTGGTACTGTTCTTGAAAAATCCAGAACACATGGCCAAAGTATCTATAAAGGATCATGACTTATGCAAAAAAATTTCAGAACATTACAATATATTTAAAGACTATTAAAAAAAAAGAATAAAATCAGTTAGTGTAGAGAGAGACCCCTTTTTTTAAGAAAAAACTATTGAACCTCTAGTATTGAATTATTTAATTTTTCGGAATATACAAACAAAACTAATTTATAGATTAGATTAAATTCTGATCGATATTTTTCCATGTAGTTATGATTAATAAGATTGTAATTGAAATAGTATTTTTTGTATTTTTGTATAAAGCTTCAGATTCCTGTAAGTGTATTCTTCCAATTCTGGAGGTCTGTGGACCACACTTTGAGAAACACTGGAATAAAGTGATGTATATATAGTAAATTAAAGTGACCAAATGTTTTATGTTGAAATGCGGGACGTGTACAAATAAAAAAAACTCTTAACACGTTTTAAAGTGATGTATATATAGTAAATTAAAGTGACCAAATGTTTTATGTTGAAATGCGGGAAATGTACAAATAAAAAAAACTCTTAACACGTTCGTGAGGACACATTTTTTTTAGTTTATTTAGTTGTGAGTCATTAAAATATCTTGGATACATTTTTTATGCATTTATTAGTAAAAAATTACAGAAATCACATACTTCTGATAAATTAATAAAAAAATTAAAAATATCCTTCTTTTCATAACAAAAAATTAATTACAGAAAATAAGTCTCAATAAAAAATATCAAAAATGACTATACAGATACAACCATCAATATAACGAATAATAATAAATAATTATATAATTTATATGTATTTTTTTCTCAGAGTGAAATTTTTAATAGTCTTTATTATTTGAAATATTATAAAATTATTCACAGGAATTCGAAAATCGAACTTAACTTGTAATATTGCTTTCAACATTTCTGCGCTCAGCTGCTTTTTTCTTTCGGGGTCTAAAACTTATTCAACACTGAAAAAAACTTTCCGTTGCACCATTGGTGCCTGGCCAGCATAACACAAATTCAGTTATTTTCTTAGTATTCCTGAATGGTATATTCGTATTAAAGTGATTAAATATTTCTGTCCACTTTGGATCAGTGATATATAGTAAGAGGATACTGCATATCAATTTTTTCTTTTAATTTGAATTTTAAATTGGGTATTTTTGTAACAATCTTCATAATAATATTCTTATCATTTTCAATACTTGTTACATTCAAGTAGAAACATTTGTTGCCAATTAATAACAATAGCATAATGCGACACTGTCCGTCGCGCAGTTCCATAAGTAGAAACATTTGTTGCCAATTAATAACAATAGCATAATGCGACACTGTCCGTCGCGCAATTCCATTATTGTTTATATATAAGTTGCGCCAGTAGTAGCGTGTTTATCGTGCTTCTCCGTCTCTTTTAAATATTTTGACATACAATTAAAGACGCAACATTTTGAATTATACTAAATTGCATAATTTTATCGATAATAAACAATATTTTTTCATGAAATAAAACAAGAAGAATATATTTTGTTTTTAAAGATACTGTATATGAATTCAGTTTCTTATCTATTATCCATGTTTTTGTAAGATACATAAGTGCAAATGTTACCAGAGTCTCTTCAGCCTCCAATTAATTATCATTAATTGAGCATTTCCGTTTCCCGGGACGTGGACCGACGTTGGATTTTGGGAAACACGTGTTGGTGTAGTGTAACCGTGTTGTGTCAAGTGAAAATATTTGTTATGAGAGTATGGATGCGACAATCGAACTGTTCATCGTGAATATCTTCGTGTAACTGTTGTTATTTATAAGTGTTGTACTATCACCATTTAATCCTCTTTGGTTTCTACCGAGAATCCGGAGACCACCAGCTGCCACTCAATGCAGAGCGGTCTATCGGCCGACCTTTCAGTAAAAATTCGTGTCCATATAAATTTCGGGAATTCGAAGTTTATGCACTGAAAACTAGTTCATAGGGAAAATTTAAAAAATAAAATAATAATGTTTTGATTATTTTAAATGAACAGTACAGTGATACCTCGGATCACGAACGTCTCGGTTCACGAACAAATCGGTCTACGAACACCATTTGCGAACAAATTTTGCTTCGCTTTACGAACGATGCTTCGGTTCA
>AYEL01064819.1:0-113429 GCA_000484575.1 Olivierus martensii | reverse complement strand
CATTTCACATTTGAAATGCATTTTCTTGAGCTTAAATTAACCTGTGATGTTGAAAATTTAATCAATTAAACATGTTAACTACACAAATGCATTGTCCAAATTTCATTACTCTACAAAAATTTTTTCTTGGTGTTGGGTTTTTTTTCCGTCAGTGTAGATTCGAGAGCGTCCATTAAATTTATTATATTTCTAAGCACTTCAAGCAGGGAAAGTGCTTAATGATTGTTTTATAAAAATGGAGCAGTGTAGTGGTTTAATTGTTATATTTGTTATTTTTCACTATTTGCCTCAAAGATTCGAACTATATTCTTTCCAAGTGATTGATATTCAATTTCATTTTGAGGGTCTTTAGAAAACACATTCAGTTTGTTTTTTGATTTGACACGTTCAATTTCTCACAGTCTGTTCACTCTGCTATCTTCCACTCTCTGCGTCACCCTTTTGCTCGCAGTCGGAATATGACGAATCAGATTTCTTGGGTTTTCTTCTGAATCATGGCAGAGTTACAATAAAAAATATGATCAATAAAAACTTTGATGTGGCTATAAATTTTCATTCGAAAGTGCACCCAACCAAGGGCCCGACGGAAAAAAATTTAGGAACCGTAGCATATACGATTACACTGCCTTATAGCCTTGTTTATTGACAACATTAAAACTTTATTGCTTCAGGCTTACCATTTTCACTATTGTTTGGAAGATTAGGAAAATGCCGCTGCACCTTATTTGGAAATTTGATATACAGCGGGGCTTGCCGACTATTGTTAGCATCATACCAAGAAATTCCTTTATAAACAAAACTTGAGATCGATATTATAATCTTCACTGCATCATCGAATTTTATTGTGCAAACACAGTATGATGTTTATATTAAAAAAAGGCATATAAATACAGTCTAGAGGGGGAAAAATAGCATAGGCTTTAAATATTACAGTTACTGTCACACTCTTTAATTGCTCTTCTCTTAACGAATAGACGTGTTTTCGAAATATACTCAGAGAAAAAAATTCAAGAGGCAAATATGGGAATTACTTATGCACGCACTCAAGTTTAAAACTGCTCAGTTCCCCCCATATTTTATACAACATTTTAAAATCTAAAAAATTTGCACACATTTAATTAAAACAAAAAGCAAAATTGCACAAAAATCAAGCTTTATTCTTAAATTTCAATGAGTAACTGCTTGAAAACATTCAGATTAAAATATCAAATCATCAACTTTTTGCATGAAAATATACAACATTAAGTCAACATTTATAAAATATTCCATATACTATATAGACTAGATTTAGGCACCTGATCTGAGTACTAAATGTGCATACTTTGGATAACAAAAATATATATTATTTCATGTGTAATATATCTGAACATTTAAAAATTTAATTAACAAAAGTTACCAATTAAAACAGATAGTAATATTTTTGTCAACAAATATTTTACTAGATTAATATAGAATTAGTTAACCAGTATTATCACAAAAAAGTTAAGCTCAATTATAAAAACAATAAGTACATTTGAAATATTTTGCAATGAAAATTACAAAAAACATTGGATTCAACAAGTGTTTTAAAACAGAAAACAGATAATTTTCTAAGGCACTATTTAACATCAATTAACAATATGACAAGAGCTAAACTGTAGGCAATCTGATCAGTTTCTAATTCTAACATACATAATTAGATTACCGTGATAAAATAATTGAACACATTACATTCCAGATACCAAAGCAAGTAACATTCTTTTATAATCTCCAGAGGTGTCATCCTAGTTAAAAAAAAATAAGTTAAATAAAAAAAAAAAAAATCAACTTTAAGTAGAGATAGAAACAGAGAATTTAAAAAATGTAATATACCTCAATAGCTTCTTCCAATGTTTTACCATACTGGTCATAATATTCTTGCTTAATCTGAACCATATCTTTCTCACACCTTGTTACAATAAGTCTAATCAAATCCCTATCAATACCAAAGCAAGTAACATTCTTTTATAATCTCCAGAGGTGTCATCCTAGTTAAAAAAAATAAGTTAAATAAAAAAAAAATCAACTTTAAGTAGAGATAGAAACAGAGAATTTAAAAAATGTAATATACCTCAATAGCTTCTTCCAATGTTTTACCATACTGGTCATAATATTCTTGCTTAATCTGAACCATATCTTTCTCACACCTTGTTACAATAAGTCTAATCAAATCCCTATCACATGTTCCAGCACCCTTAAAAGAAAAAAAATATATAATATATAATATATATATTTATTTAAATACTCAAAAATAAAAGCACAAAGCTTACCTTCATAGCTTTATTTATTCTTTCCGCAAAGAAAGATGGTCTGTATTCAACACAATGCACTAAATGAAAATTCAAAGTTTGAAAACACAAAAAGAAAAAAAAAATGTCATTGATGAAATAAACTAGAAACTTACCTACTGTTAACCAACCCTGTTTAACATCACCAGAAAATTCTCGTTCTATTGCTTCACTCATAGTATGACCGGTTAATTGCTGATATTCATAGAACACCATGGCCAAGTGATCCCAACTTCGTGTTGCTAAAATCATATTGAAGACAGATTCATCTGTGCCCCATTGTCCTTCTCCAGCATTATATAAGTCCTAAAATTATCATCTTAGAAATAATTTCTTTTTATTTAAAAATAAGCCAATGTCCTTCTCCAGCATTATATAAGTCCTAAAATTATCATCTTAGAAATAATTTCTTCTTATTTTTAAATAAAAACAGTTTTAGAAAATTACCTGAGCATCCTTCTTTGCTTCATCTGGATCTGCAAAGCCTTCATTTCTTGCTCCCTAATATAATTTAAAAATTTTCAGTTAAATAAAAAAAATTGTTTCCAAAAACTAAAAAAGTTCACATTTTTCATTTGAAGAAGTTATTTACTGCAATTTATTTCACCATTCATTTGGCATCCAGTTTGTGTGATCAGAACCTAGATCAATTTGTTGTGATTGCTCTCAAAAATAAAAAACAACAAATTATTTGGTTTTTAAATATATTAAAACAGATACATTGCTTACAAATTTACACAATTTTAAAAATTTTATATGAATATTTTAAAATTTTAGGTTATTTGAATGGTCACTGCAAGACAGACAACCGTTCCTCCATAAAAATCCAATTAGTACGTTTTCCTTTGATCTCTATTATATAAGCTCTCATTTTTGATTGTTTCTCTAAGTAATTTGGATATGTATGCATCTATTTTTCTGGGGATTTATATAAATTTAGCAATATAAAACTAATTCAAGTTAAAAAGTAAAGCAAACTACTATACATGTAGTATAAATCACAGTGATTCTATTAATGATATCATAGGTAATTGCATTCTCAATAAAAACCTATCTCCAATAACAGCATAAATAATGAAATCATTTGTAGGTAAAGGATTCAAATTTTAAAGAAAGATTTTAATTATCATTCCTATTCTAATTAAGTTTATTTCTATTTTTAATTAAGGTATTTCGTCATGATTGATTTGAATATATAAAAATTATAATTATCTCACACTTTGCACTATGATAATGTCACAATATATTTTATCAACTAGGCAGAAAAGTTATTAAACTACATATAATTTTATAAATTATAGATTTTACATTAAATTCAACTTTATATATAAATTAAAATATAGGCTTATGAATAAAGTACAGATAGTTTGAGCCTACTGCAAGAAAGAATTAACTCAAAGTAAAAATTAATTAATTTCCCATAGACAAAAATGTCAAAATCAGAAGTTTGTTCTCAATGAAATATGACAAGTAAAAAAGTCAACAAAGCAATAAAAAAATTTGTCAATTATATCTAATAAGTTTGAAAATTTTATATAAAGCAAAATTTTTTGAAATGAATTAAATTTCAATAAAATTCTTCAAATCAATTTTTCAATAGTTAAGCACTTTTTAATCATTTAAAATTTATAAAAGAAAAGAACTTACAGTACTCATAGACACTAATAATCTTCTGAAATCTCCAGAAGTATCACTCACAAGATCATCTTCTAAACTCCTATCAAATACTAAAAAAAAAAATATAAAATATCACAGTGATATATTATATATATGCAATGATTTTATTTAAATTTTTCTATAGAAATATAAAAATTTGTTATAAGATGGAAATTTATAAAAAAACTAGTTATTTACTGAAGAAATAAAAATTTAATTACATGTCTGATAAGTATTTTTAATTTCAAGGATTTCTCGATTTTCACTAGAGCAGAGAATTTCTATTAGCACATCTTCATCAGTTCCTGCACCAGATAAGGCATGACGCAGCTCTTTGACTATATATTCAATAAGAGGCATCATCAAGGCATTAATGACATCTTCAAATCTTCCAGATAATTCACTGTTCAAATCTTCTACCAAATCCTTTACAAAATATTTTAATAGTTTAAGCTTCAAATATTAAAATTTATTAAAACTTTAGATATTACTTCAGGATTAAAAAATTGTTTTAAGAAGCTGTAAATATAAGTAGTCATCATTACTGTAACTTATGCAGACTGAAAATTCACAATTAAAAAAAAGAAAAAGAAAAAGTTTTAAAATGTAGCAAGATTTTCCACAAGTGTGAGTTATGGACAATTTATTTTTAGATTCCTCAGTCTAAGAATATATTTAGAATTGAAAATAATAATATTAATATTATTATTAATAAATCACAAATGAATTTATAAAACTCAAACCAAAAACATTTGTTTTAAAATGAAACAAGATTTTCCATAACTTTTAAATTGCTGTTTTTAAAAAAAAATAGATAATGCAGATTGCATCAACATAATTTTAAAAAGCTAAATATACCATGAAAATGAGTACAGGTATCCAATGCTGAATACTGTATTGTATAAATATGAAAATCAGTTTTGTCCAAACTTTTTCTTTTAGAATAAAATTATTACTGAAATAAAAAAGTTCTGATAATAAAAAGCAAGAATTTTCAAAAGATGGAAGCTTAATCATCTTGAAATACTAGATGATAGCAAAATATTTTTTTACATTAATTTGTTGTTACTATTGTAATATTTAAATACACCTGTAAAAAAAAAAAAAAAAAAATTAAAATTTTGCATTTGAAAATGAAAAATAGCACAAGGGTGTATGTCTAAGCATAATTACATTCTTAATATATTCATAAAAAACTGTAGATATTCTAAAACAGGAATTGAGAAAAATTTTCCCCCCTAGGTTATTACAAAACACTTCATTTCTGACTTCAAAAAAACAGATGGGACACCTTGGGAAAAAAAGAAAAAGAAGAAGCAGCAGCAGCATTTAGAGGACATAATTGTGATGGAATCAAGCATTAACTTATTCCTTAGGTAAAAGCACTTAAAAATTACAATTCAAAAATTGGTTTATTTCTGACAATCAAATTTTTAAATAACTGAAATCCAAACTAATTATAGTGGAAAAAAAATTCTATTCTGAAACTGCTAAATTAAAAAATGAAAGTTATGTCTATTATACAGTGGGTGATCGGTTAATGAACACTTTTGCAAAAGCTTTTATTTTCGGATAACAAACACTTCACAAAACAAACTGTGGGTCCTGCGGCCTGACGGAATGACAGGTCAGCCAGATGGCCGCATGGTAAAGCTGTGGCTTACCATCCTGGAGGATCCAGGTCCCACTCCTTCAATTTTTCAGGAAGGGTCCAGGCCTGGCCTGTTGAATCTAATCCTTCAACCATCTGACTGACCCCATCATGGGTTGACCAGCTTATGATAAGCTCTATAAGTAGCAGTCGCCAGATAAAAATATCTCATAAGGATATGGCAGCTTAACTAACCTAATGGAATGTCAGTCTTAGGTCTTGCACCTTTGTGGACATATGGGTAAAGATGGGAGAACAATAGATTTTCTGATTAAAATGAACTCAGAGACAAGTTAAAACAATAGGCTTGGAATCTATAACAATGCTATTAACTCACTTCTGAAAAATCCTGAAGAAAAAAAAAGCAAAATCAACATTGGACAGATTCTTTAATGGAAAATAAGCATATGTAGCCTCGCATTTTCATCTATTATGTATATGTTATTATATATAAACAAATAAATTTTATATAATTTTTTACTATTTATTTTTTTTGGATCCCCAGAACAAATTAATCAAAATTCCATAAAAACCTATGGTAAATCAATGATTGTTATCCGAATTGTTCGTTAACCAAACATTATCTTAAAATGGAATTATGTTCGTTAACCAATCCCCCACTGTATTAAAACAAACAAACACTGTTACCAAAGTGCCTTTTCAATTACATTCATGTTTTACTTTTGATGCTTGCCTTGCTCTTAAATGATTTCAGCAGTGACATGAAGATCAGCTGATTCAGAATTAAAATCAAGCAGGTTCCACTAGTGCCATTTTTGGCCTAGCACTATTGTGCATTTAATTATTATAAATAGGGTTTTAGGTTTTATATTCACTGAAAAAAAAAAAAAAAAAAAAAAAGATTTCTCTAAGGCAGTAGTCAGAAATTAATATCTGCTATATTAGCAAGGTATGCCTATATTTTTGAAGAGCTATGCCTACAACAGATATAAACATTACAATTAAAATAGCTAATATGTTGAGTAATATATACACAATGTATATCTTACCACCTATACACTTATCTGCTATATTAGCAAGGTATGCCTATATTTTTGAAGAGCTATGCCTACAACAGATATTAGCTATTTTAATTGTAATGTTTATATGTTGAGTAATATATACACAGAATGTATATCTTACCACCTATAAAAAAAAAAAAAAAAAAAAAAAAAAAAAAAGTATGTGCTATTTAATATTGAGCAAGAAAACTTAAGAGCATAACCATGTTAGACAGTATACACTTTTAGTTTTTATTTCAAAAAGCTATTAATCAAAAATCAACATGAATCTAAAAATTTAGATTATTGTTGCTGTATCAGTAATAATGAAGTAATTAAGTCATTTCAATCATTTTTAGCATTTAGCATCTTTTATTAGATCCTATTTAATCTATTAGTTTGCACAAAATTTAACAATGTTTCATATAAACTGATTATATTGTTTTGACAGACACAGGATTCTAAACTAATCATCATTGCAGTTAGACATTCAAAAATCCGGCAACCTCAGAACCTGAGAAGTGGCGGATTTTTGATTATGCCAAATAATAATTGGAAGTTTATATATGCTGTATATATTAAATAGAAAATTACTACATTTACAGTTGTATGTTTCACAAAATGGTTTGCATGGACACACTGCTACTAAGTTTTTTGTATTTCCACTTTCTCTGTGATCGATAACGCACGATGTTTATGTTTTATGCCACATTTCTTCTTTGCTGAATCCATAATTGGGTTAAATAAACAGCAAATAAATATTAAAGAAGGAATGAGCAGAGCTATGTGTTAGCTGGCAAGCAACACCGAACAACTGAGAATGGTGTACATCAAAACATCAATGGCAGCTCCAGAAAACAATGGCACGACAGTGCGGGAAAATTTGAAAAATACGCTCCCGAAATTCATGCCGGAGTACTGAATAATCCGGATTTTTGGTTGGCAGATATTTGAATGTCAGCCTGTATTAGGAATTTAATAAGTTAGAAAAATTCTTGGGGAGGAAAAAGGTGACTTACTCTTCCAAATTGAGTTTTATAAGCAACACTGATTTCTTGTCGCTGTGAATTTGTACGATGGGCTAATATATCAATGATTGAAGCTTCATCTGTGCCTATAAACCAGAAATAAAAAACAGGGTCAATAATTTAAGTATAAATTTTGTAAAAATCCTGATGAAAAGCTTACCTAATCCTTTCATGGCACTTCGTAACTGTTGGGCATCATCTTCTGGACTGAAGGGATGATAATATTTTACAGTACCCTCAGGCTGGAAATTTAAAAAAATAAATAATAATAATTTAGAAAACAATAGTATTTTTTTGGTTCTTAAATCTATATATATGTATGTATGTAATTAAAATACACGTGCACATGAGCAGAAAAAAGTTTTTAAAAAAAAATTTATACAATATTATACAAATAATTAACTAAATTTGCCTACCATCTTTAATTTCCAATTTGAATTAACTGAAGTATAATATCTCTGGAAAGGATATTGTATACCAGGAGCCTATAAAAATTAAAAAAACAGTGATTCTAAATTTAGCCTGAGAAATTCTTGGTATTTTTTTTTATTATTACACTATAGCAAGTTAAATGAAAAACATGTATTTATAGAAAAATCTTAAAAAACATGGTTTCTATTAAAAAAAAATTTTTTATTATTCCTTTTTAAGAATTATACAAAACAAACACTTTAATCTCCTAGTTTTTAGCCTTTTGAAACTGTAATAAGTCATTGTAAATAAATCATAAATGAAAAATGGTCCAAAAATTCTTGGCAAAAGCTGAATCAATAAAATTTACCATATAAAATTACAAAAATGATTAATCAAGACATTATAGCACTATATTATTCTATAATATTGCATAATAGCAGGAAAAAAGTTATGGGATTGAAAAATGTACAAAATGAAATAAAATTATTAAAATTCATTTATATTCATCTATAAAAACAGGAAAAAAAAAAAAAACAATCTCTGATAAAATTAAGCAGCTGGAGATACTATGGTCATTTTATGATAGTTTCATACAAGAATCAAAACAGCAACATTTATTCTGATTTCATGAAAAAATAGAAAAAATAAATAAAATAATTTTAATAAAACTACCATTATTAATTATTGTATATAGGATGAAACAGTTAAAGGTCGTGATAAAAAACAATATAAAATATGCTAATTTTATTAAAAAGCTGGCAGAATTTTCTTCTAATAGTTTAAAATTTTACTTTAAAAAACTTTTTTTCCCCAAAAATGGTTTCATGCTATAACATTTACTATTAGCTTTAATGCATCATCACACTTGATCAATATTCATTACTCAAAAAAAACTTAAGATATGTAACTAGCATTATAAAAAAGGAGTCTGGTGATGCACTAACAAATAGCAATATGATGATATTATTTTTGTTTGCATCTAAAATTTTACAAAAAAATTTGGAAGAAAAATTAGTAACTAAAAATCCTGAAGTTATATATTCAAATTTTAACTGAAATAAATTTTTGAAACCATTATTCAAAACAAATGGATATAGTGAAATATACTATTCCTCTTTGTGTTCTGATTTTGAATTTTTTTGAAACTATGTAAAAAGAATTAGCAAAATCATTACTTTATTACTACAAGATACTATTTAAAATCTGTGCAAATTTATATAAAATGATATAGGCTAAAATCAAGAACTTAAGAGTTCAGAAGTAAAATTTTTAAAAAAAGAATATTCTGAACATTTTATTAAATTAAGTTAAAAGCTTGTCTATCATTTCATATAACTTATAAAATCATTCCTAATTTATATAAATGAATCAAAATTTTAAAAGATTTGTTTTGTTTGGATATAGAATACTCATATGTCAGATGAAGGATTAATATACCTTATTTTGTTACTTTTTTAAAAATTCATATATGAAATTTTTTTTAAAAAAGATTTCTTTAAAATGAAGTGAAGTGAACTGATAGTATTGTGTGTTCAGAAATACTTTACCATATTTTGGATAAATAGATAAATAATGAGAGAAATTGCTTTACTAAATATATTAAGACCATGTAAAGAATTTTACAATATGAATAATCTTTTAGGACTGCAATCCGACAATAAGCGTATTTTCATTCTTACTTTATTAAAATTTTCGATAATTTTTTTTTTAATTTTAAAATGTAAAACTTTTAATATTTTTGAAATCCCTCTGAAGCGCATTGACATGATATCCCATTAACAGATTTAACTTACTCAGCCAATGCCGAAGAATTTAAATAAAATTTTTCATGTTATTTTGTGAAACAAAAAATTATTTAAATGCACAATTAAAAATGCAATTCAATTTTTGCAAATGTTTATTATATTAAAAATGACACATTCTTTTTAATTATTTTGGTTCTTTTCCGTTAGCTGGGTGCAAGAAAATAGAAGATTCGCCACCCACCGACTAGTGTATAAAATACAAATGAACAATTCTGTTGTATAGTTTTTTGGAGTGAATCTTTAACACATTACAGAATTCGCTTGCGCATGGCTAACGGAAAAGTACCATTATTTTAATTATTGTGAAATTTAGTTGTGATTAAGTTTACTTAGAAAAATCAAAATATTTAACAATAGTAAATGTAAACAGTTAATAATTCCAACAAAAGGAAATATGAACAACAAAACATTCAGATAAATGTTTTACAGAATGAGTGAAAAATAGAGAGTTTTTAAAAATATATATTTGTAAAAACAAAAATATATTTGTAATGTTTGATGTTTTACCTCTTAAAAAACAAACATTTTATATATAAAAGAACTTATTTAAAAACAAATTTTTACAAACTTCCATATCAATTAAACTAATAAATGTTTAATCCTGGAGTAATAATGATTCCTTATCATTATCATAATCATAAACTTAAATATTTATGATAATGATAAAATAAAAATTAATATTTCTAGCCATAATAACTTGAACACTTTCAGTCACCCCAACAGTAATGCAATGTGAATAGCCAATAATCTTTAAAACAGCCTTATTAATAATGCAAATTGGTTTTATTTTAAATATAAAAATTCTAACATTCACTGTATTTATTCTTTTAAAATCAATTTTTTTACTTAGAGAAAATAACTAAATTAGTTTAAAAAATATATATATATAAGCTTTTAAATCATAATACTTTTGGAATAGATCTTTAGGGACTTGCTAGAATAATTTTGGCATTTTTCTTTTTGCTTATTACAAAAAAATAGTCCTAGTTATATTTTTGTAAGTAATTATAAACATGTGCAAAGATCCTTTTCAAATTATATATTGAAAAATGATATTTAGTTTTAAAAGAAAAAGTAGTAGGAAGTTTTTGCATTCTTTATCTATAAATTAAAACCTGACATGATTTCTCACTTCTTTACACCAGTGCTTTCGACTTTTGGGTCATGATTCATAAGTTGACTATAGGGTCATGACTCAAGTGGATTGCAGATCTGTAGCAGGTTGCAATGACACTGACACACACATGCACACACCATATATTGATAAGATATTTTAGTGAAAAAATAAGAAATATATTGGCTTGAATAGTTTAATTAGTATAATTTTTTCAAAATGCTACATTTTCATTTAAAATTTTATGGTGGGTTGCAAAGAATTGCCTACTACACAATTTGGGTCATACTTTGAAAAGAATAATAAGCATTATGAAAACCTAAAATGCCAAAATTTTCAAGATTCACAAAAATGAACTTGTCTAAAACAAAAATTTTGAATACACTTTCTTTGAATAAAAAAAATAATAATAATTAATGTTCACTGTTACCTTACCAAGAATCAAATCAAAATCTTAAACCGTACAACCCTAAAGCATGCAACAGGCAAATATCCACTATTTAAAAACTTTTACGGTAAAATGAACCATTTACATTTAAATTTTAATACTGAATGATATGCAAATGGTGAACTTTGCCATATGTATTATTTTTCCAGATATAATTATATCATTGCACAGTTTGTACATACATTTTGATTATAAATTAGACTAGAGAATGTTTTATATCTCTTTTTCTTTAGTATGTGTTTATCAGTAAAAAGAAAATAATGTACTATTTTCTTTTTACTGCAGATTTCTTCAATGCAGAAAAAAAAAAAAATTATTAATTAAAGCAGAAAATCTCAATATATGAAGTTAAAACAAATTATTAAAGTATTAGCTTTTAAACAAAGTTAATATCAAATTTACATACCAGTATGTTGTAAAAATTCTATATATTTTTATCAAAAATGAAGATCGAGCTATTACTAGAATTAAAAAGTGATTATCTAGAATGGCAGAGTGAAAACCGAAAAATTCTAGAGGAAAATACTTTATTCAAGTTTTACTTAAACTATTTTTGCGAAAATACATTTCATGCTACCGAGTTAGCCTTCAAAAGTTTGTTCTTTGAGATGCCGAGCTTAAAATAAGATGGGTTTGAAATCTATTGCATTTTGGAAAGTTTGGCAGCTATTTTAAATTTTTTATCATCATCATTTTAGTACAAAATTCCTTACTGAATTTCGGAAACCAATTGAAAGCATTAAGAAAAACAGTTTTCTGACATTTGATCACCAATCTTTCCAAAACACAAACTTCCAACCTGCAAATGTTTCAGCTCAATATCTCATAGAATAAACTGGAGGTAGAATTCTATTTTGACTGCCATTCATTTTTTTTCATCTGTCCCAAATGTCTATGATTAATAAGTCATGTTATAGTTTGTCCTAATACCTGTTGCTTTTTCATGCTTGATAAAATAGGTTTTTAGTTAATATGATTGACTTTAAACTGGGTACATACATCCTTGCCATATGGCTCTGCAAAACGTGTGGCAGTCAAAGCAGAATCTTACCTAAACTGATAAGACTGCCCAAATAGCATAAAGTAAATAAATTCTATCTTACAAAAATGTAACTTCAACCTAATTTTTAAAGAAAAGTATGTCTGTTTTCAATTTTGCTTCCACTGCTCTAATCAAATATTGATAAATTTTTCCAGTCAGTCTGGTTAGGAATTTCAATAAATTTCTACATTCATTCAGTTATCCTAAAACAAATATGTACTAAATATCATTCTATAAGAAAGAAATTAAGATTAAACTAGTATTGTTTTATTAAAAAAAGATCATACAAGTTCCAAATAAGAACAAAATTTTATCGTAATATGACTTGCCTGCGATTGATGATGAAATGCCTTAATGATGAAATTATTAATACTATCATCATCATCATCATCTAAAGCCTTAAGGATTGCTAAAGAACATCATCTGCGATTGATGATGAAATGCCTTAATGATGAAATTATTAATACTATCATCATCATCATCTAAAGCCTTAAGATGATGTTCTTTAGCAATCCTTAAGTTTTTTTTTAATTTTAAAAATAGAAAAAAATAACTAAAGAATATCTAGGGACATCTAAGGACTAATTTTTCTCCCTAAATTAATTTTATGAAGAAATTTTTTTTAATTCTGAAATTTGAAAAAGTGGGTTGTTTTCACTTTTTGAAAAAGGACTATCGTCTTGTTTTCAGTATTATCGATATGGAAAGTTTTTCATAGGTTTGAATATAACTATTTTCAAGTTTTATATAAAATGTAACAGTAATTCAGTATGCAAAAAGATTAGGAACTTATAAAAATTTTCGTGTAATCGCACTAACTTGTACAAATATCTAAAAATCCCTCCCCTTTCACTCTCGTGTTACACTTCAATGATATGAAAATGAAATTCCCCGAATAAAAATCTTTTGGTATCGTCAGTTTTTGCTTTACGATTAAACCCACGGGATATTTTCCTCCTGTGTCACTTCCTAGTAAGTGTCTAATGCTAATTTGTCATTCATACAAAAAAAAAAACAAAAAAAAAAAAACAAAAAACGTAGTGTAGTGGTAGAATTAAAAAAAAAAAAAAAAAAAAAAAAAAACAAAAAACGTAGTGTAGTGGTAGAATTGGCGAAGATCCAAAAACTGACCAATACTACAGGAAGAGCGGAGATTTGTCACATCATCAAATTGCTAAAACTATTTTTTTTTCTTCTTCCGTCTGTTTTTTAATTCCTTCCTGATATTTTTCCAAATTAAAAAAAAAAAAAAAAAGCGTAATAAGTATCTGTGCACGTTGAAATTAATTGAATTAAAGTATTTTACAAAACATTGTTAACAAAATTAAAAATTCTGACAGAATATATTCTGATAATTTCAGGACTTGAAAAAATAAAAAAAAGTTAGTAAATTTAAGACATCTACAAACTATTATAAGTATCTTAAAAAATTATTTCTACTATTCACTAAAAATAACATCATATATATATACATACATATACGTTGATATATAAACACATACACAGTAAAATATTTCCTGCGAGCAAACAGGAAGCGCAAATGAGACACACACCAGACAAGATTGCAAACATAGACTAAATCATTTTACGTTAAATGCATTCTAAATTACCATAATCTGTAAAATAAGTAACAAACCTTCGTAAATTTACTCCAACAGATTATGAAACGCGTTACACTTCGACACAATCAAAACACACTAGACAGTTCACGTCGTTTGCCTTTTTATCAAGTAACGAATGAGTCATGCCAAAACTGGGATGTGGCCGTTCATGTGATCCAAGAACACATGACGTCAGGCTGCGTAATTGACTCTTTTGAAAATGCTAGAAAGCTTTCGATCGATTCTTTTTCTAACTCGAGCGAGAGTAGAAATTAGGTTACGTAAAATTATTGGGAGAAAAAACTAAAATTTATTCCAAAATAATTTTTCTAACTCGAGCGAGAGTAGAAATTAGGTTACGTAAAATTATTGGGAGAAAAAACGAAAATTTATTCCAAAATCAATTCGAAAATTATGAAGAGCTCGGTAAGTTATGCAAATCGGTGAAAAAAGAATTACTGTATCGTTTTTATTATTCTAAAAATAAATGTGTCACGACTTCCTTCGTTTAATATTTTCACATCATTAGACTACCTACGTAACCAAAATATTTAGAAGATGAATTAATCAAATCTCGTACACCCACTCGATGACAATGACCTGTCTTCCCCTTCGGCATTCAATTTCCTCTAAATTATTTAATATAACCCCGATAATATTTCACACATTTTCAATAGTACCTAATTACGAATAGAGTTAAACGTAAGACATCATAATTATTTTTAGACAATTGTATAATTAACAAAGAGATCATTGAACTAATATAAATTTTATGTTATACAGTATATCTCGTGCATTCAATCAGATTTTGCTGAATGTTCATTCACATCTACTGATTATAAAATTCTTCCGGAGTTATTCATTTATCTGTGAACTAGTTTACGGCTAATGCAATACTTGATTATTACGTTAGAAAGACAGAGGAACATGTAAGTGTGCTAGTTAAAGACTTTCACAATAGGAGAAGTTTATTATCTGCTATTATTCTGTTGTAACAAATTTATCTTCCGGAAGAGGATGTGACTGACTTAATCGAGGTAACCTATTAAAAATAATATTTTATTTATAGATTAAAATACAGTAACAGTACTTATTTTTCTAGAATTTATAGAGCTGTAAAATTTAATTAAAAATGAAAACAGTATTTTTATATCATGTATTAAATATAACTTGAAAAATTCAAATTATCATTATTTGTGAATTTCCATAAACTTTTATTCTGTAAATTAATTTATAAAATATTTTGATATAGAATAAATTAAGAGTTTTATTATTCAAAGTTCTGGTTTTCCCGTTTGAAAAACAATACTTAAGAGTCACTGAAGCATGCATTTTCTTTTTCTTTTTTTCAAGAAAATTTCAAACTGGTTTTCAAGGTGGTGTGCTTTAGATTCCATCACAAATAATCTAAAGGGGGAATTTAATATTTGCTTTTATTTTAATAAAAAAAATTAATAATTAATAAAATAACGAAAATTAATATTTGTTAAATAATTCTAGCTATTTGATTATATAGTACTTAAAATAAGAAAATTCTTGTTATTGGGACATTATGTTAATTGTTCATACGTTCTATTTATTAATAAATTATTTTCTGCATGATAAGTTAGTAGTGATTACTCAAACTTTTTGATTCATAGATTCGTTTTAAGTACTGTACAGTAATTGTTTATTTTTTTAAAATCAAAATTTTTCTCAAACATCATCTATTATAATAGAAGTTAGGAAAATAATAAAATATGATTCAAAATAATAAAATATGATTCAAAATAATAAAATATTCTCATTCTGAGAATATTTTTGAAAAAATAAATAAAATCAATTACATATATTAAAACATCAATTATTTATAATGAGAATATTATTGAAAAATGAATAAAATATGAATAGGATCATAAATATTTTATTTCTTGAATTTTCTTCGAATATTTTGTCGGATTTTGCCATAAATATATAATGATGAGTTAATTTACATAATAATAAATTTTTTAAATATTTAAAAAATATTTGCTTAATATATATAAAACAATAATTTTCAAGATATAGATTTAATTTTTTTTCTCTAAATATTATCTTGGAAGAGAATATTACTGATTTATTAAAATACAATAATTTTTCTTGTAATTACTAAATGAAAATTTACCTAATTTAAATATCATCGTACATTTTTTTTTTAACTTTCTGAAAATTTTTTGCAGATTTGTTGACTGATTCATACTTTTTCAGATACCTATATTATTATAATTTTATTGGCATTTAGATCTCTCTTTAGATGATTTTAAGTTAACAAATTTCTAAAATAATTTTTATAATTCTTGTACATATATGTATAGGAAAATATGAAAGCAGTTCATATTTTCCTATACATTCAGTTTACTATAAAATTTTCTTCATAAGTTACTTTAAAGTCAACGTTTAATAAGAAAATAAGGGATTCCTTTTATATCAGGTATTTAATGTTCAGAAAAAGAATAAAATTATAAATTAATAAAAATCACACTAAAAATAAAATGGAAAAATTCCTTATTTATATAAATATATATAAAATTCGATCTTATATTTCTGAAGCTTTTCTTAATATGCAACATTGTATATAGTTCCTAAAATTTAGAATTTAATATATTTTATAGGAAAAAGATAATACACTACAATATAATCTTTTATGGACAGAAATGCGATCTTATATAGCTTATTATTATTATTTTTTTCTACTAAATTTAGATAAAAAGTATAAAATATTATATATTGAAATTACAGCATGTGCCTCTATATGCAAAAGATGAAGTTCTTCACTAGATCACTGCTAATCAAACAAGATTTAAATGAACTTGTTTTAAATTTTATCTTCCAAGTTTCCATTTAATACGATAAAGTATTAAATGGAAACTTGGAAAATGGACAATAATGGAAGAAAAATTCCATTATTGCCCATTCTAAAATGATTTTTCAGTTTAAATTTTTATTTAAACAACAGGTTTGAGATGATAAATTACATATTTAAAGAAAGGAAAAAAATCTAATAGTTGAAATAATAACTTTTTATATAAATTGAAAACATCAATGCACTAAATTTAATCCAGATGAAGTATCTTTTAAAAATAACTGATCAATAACTGGCCAGAGTCCAATTTAAAATGCCTATTGTTCATTTCTAATAGGCACAGTCCAAAAGTCTTTAAATTGCATCCAAAATTTGAATTAAATAAAATTAAAATATTTTTAATAAAAGGTATTTTATATAGATGAATCAATTGCATTTCTTCAAAAAATATATTTGCAATTGAATTGTGACTATTAAAAAAAAAAACTTTTATAACTAAAATATACTTCATGATTATCCAAAAAATAATTATATAACTTTAAAAATATAGTAATTTTTAAAATGTAATTACTGTATTAAAATTGTAAGCAAATAGAAAATGTAAAATTCAATTAAAAAAACTACATACTAATAACTAATATATATCATTAACTCAATATTAGCATTAATTGATGGAATTAGCATTTTAATAGCAACTACTTTTTTGATATGCATACTTCTTATTTGTAATCTGATATTTCTCATATTCTATATTATATGTTTTATATATATATATTAGATCAATAAAGTTATGTTCAATAGAATAAATAATAGCATTTTCCAAAAACGAACAATTTGGCATCGAAATAGCTTTTAAGTTACATTCAAAGGAAAAATTATCCAAGCTTTGTAATTTTAACGGGCCCAAAAAATATTTTTGTCAATAGATAGAACCGCTTAAAAATATGGCACCATTCTTTTAAAATGAATTCAAATAAATCTAATAATAATAACTATTAAATGTCTGCGATCATTACTCTACAATAATTTTTTCTTGGTGTTGGGATTTTTTTTCCGTCAGTGTATACTAGATCAATAAAGTTATGTTCAATAGCATAAATAATAGCAAGTAATAATATTCTATTTTAGAATGTTAGTTTAAAAATTGGTTGTATTCTGAAATGTAACTGAGGATGGTATAGGAAACATACCAAAAACGTTTTTATGTTGAAATAATAAAAAGATTTTGTTTTCTTGACTGCTGGTTAGTGCTGTAGAAAATAATGAACTTTAACATTTGATTTCCAAGCAGTTCTTTAAATAAAGATAAAGTATATGTCTGCGATCAGAAATATGTAAAGAAGAATAAAAAACTATTTAAATCGAAACTTAACGTCTTCACAAATTATAACTGATAGTCTTTTAATTAAAGTTTCCATCAATATTCATTATTCAAATTAATATTTGGCATCATCTACTATAGATTGTTTGTGTTTTCTATTTGAACAGCCTTTTTCAAGGTTAATTTTTTACCAAATTATTTTTTAATTTTAAATTGTATTCATTGATTGTATTATAGTTGAATTCAGGGATGGGGATTTTTAAAATGAGGATTGCCCCCTTATCAATTTATCATTATTTTTATAAATTTCAAATTTATATTATTTTTTATCCATTTTTTATTTTTTTATATACAAAGTAGAGTATAAATATATAAAAGCTGTCATCAATCAATATTATTATAAAAATAATTACTGAATAAGAAATTGCCTCCTGAGATTTTATATATAAAACTCTCTCTATGAATTTTCTATATTTGTTCTTGGTTGGCTCCTACTATTAAATGAGTGTTTGTTGTATAACAAGACCAAGGAGCTTGTTCAAAACTCATTTATCCCAATCTTCAAATTGTCCAATATAGGATGACCATTCGTCCTGGATTTTTCACGACAGTCTCGATTTTTGGTACATTGCCCTGTCTCAGTAAATTTATGCTTTCATATAAGGATTCTTTGCTTACTTAAATAATTAACTAATTTTTGATGATGCTTTGCGTATATTGCATTACTATATTAATTTATATGCATATAAATTAATATTTTTCAGTAAATAAATTGTTTGAATGATATCAATAATAATGTTCTCGGTTTTATTAAATATTCATATTGATAGTTCTACTAATTCAATGGCCTAACAGTTCTTATATGCATATAAATTAATATTTTTCAGTAAATAAATTGTTTGAATGATATCAATAATAGTGATCTCGGTTTTATCAAATATTCATATTGATAGTTCTACTAATTCAACGGCCTAACAGTTCTTCCCTAACAGTTCTACATTATTTTATAAACAGAACAGTTAAAAATCAACACAAAATATAACCAATAAGTATGCCACTAATTTCAAAAAATTAAGTAATATACTTTTTTTATATGAAAGCATTAATACAGACAAAATTTAAACTATGACAAGAGATTATAAAGTGCTTTCTAATTACATTTTCATCAGATTTTCATTTTAGCCAAGTTTTATTTCTTCAAAATGCAAAATTAAGTGTGTCAGAATATTTACAAATGTACATTTGAGAGATCAACAAAAATACAAGATATTATATATCCTTAAGCATGAATTAAAACTCAAATTGAAGAAAAAAATGCTCAAATTTTATTTTATTTTGCTTTTAATGTTCTTTTTATCTTTGCATGCATGAATTTTTCAAATAAAGTATTAATATTTTATGAATGAATAATGAAAAAGTTTCAGAAATTTACCTTGACAACCGAGTCTCCAGTCCTAAATTTCAGGATATAGAAAACAGTAAGTAAAAATCAATATTTTGAGATTGTCTGCAAAAACAGTTTTGATCTTTAAAATTCTATTTTGTTACCGTGAGAAAGCAACTTGCAACAAAAAAATATACAGTTTCTATTTTACATCAATATTTTGAGATTGTCTGCAAAAACAGTTTTGATCTTTAAAATTCTATTTTGTTACCATGAGAAAGCAACTTACAACAAAAAAGTATACAGTTTCTATTTTATATTTTAATAAATTGTAATGTATGTTTTGAATAACACAGAACAAATTTTGATTCAGGCACCTTTTAAATAACTATAAAAATATATTATTTTTTACTGGTAATATTTATGTAATATAAATGTATATAATATAATTATATGCCTTATTTTATAATTATTTTGTGTTTTAATTCTTATCAACATTTGTAAAAATAAATCTGATTATAATTAGCAACAAAATAACATTTTTATTTTTGAAACCAATAATTTATTTTTATTTATAAGCTATTTCAATAAGAAATATAACATTTACTTTTTTCAAATCTTCAAGAAATTTTTTCTGTATTTAAAATCATGACCGATTGGATAAAGGTTTTCTAAATCTGAATTTCATTGAAAAATAAATACAATATTTTTTTTATAATCAAAAAAAATTTTGAAATTGCAGCTATCTTTATATAAAATAAAACTGTGATGAATTATAGATGGAAATCATCATAAATAAGTTATTGGTATAAATTTACTTTTTCTCATCCTTTTATACTTTTGAGAGACTTCAAAAAAAATTTTTTTTTAATTTTTGATATCTATTTCTCGGAAATCATCATAAATAAGTTATTGGTATAAATTTACTTTTTCTCATCCTTTTATACTTTTATGAGACCAAAAAAATTTTTTTTTTAAATTTTTGATATCTATTTCTCCATATAATTTTGTCAAGATGAATTCTTACATATTCCTCTGATCTTACTCATACAAATCCTGATTATATAATTTGACTTAAATTCAGTAATAATATTCAGAATTAGTTTGTGAATTTTTTTTTAATGAAATATATTCTCTTATTACGAAAACAACACATTTTTAAGATTTGTTCATAATGAAAATTACACTTACACCGAAGTTTCTTATATTTTGTATTGTATAATATATATTATAGATTTGGACTAATAATGTTTATTATTAGTGTTTCTGAAATACCGTATTACTTCGAATTTAAGCCACAGTAGGATTTCAAAATCGGAAAAAAATATTACATATAAGTATTGAAAAATAAAATTTTTATTTACTTAAATAGGTACTAATATACATAATAAGCTACCTAACGTAGATTGATTAGAACATGTTTGGTCTTTTCTCCCAAACATGTTCTAATCATCTATCCTCAATTCTGTTGTCATCCATGCATTCTTTTGTACTTGAATTATAACACCCTTAGGAAAATTTTTCTTGGGTGCAGTTTTTATTTAAAATAAAAAAAGGGGCAATTTTTTTCTATTAGCGGTTATAAAACAGCATTATAGTAATTCGTGATTTTTCTTATAATTAAAATTTGGCCAGATATGACGAGATTCTACACAGCTACTATCAAACCACAACTGGATTAAATCAGAAAACTACGAACGGGGGACCACTGAATAAACAGTTATCAACGATCGTAATACTATGCTCATGCGTAGAGCATAAAGCAAAAACCTGATCGTTGGGAATGGGAGATTGGGAGAAATAAGATGTTAAAATATTTGCTTTGAATTTAAGCCACATCCAAATTTTGTGTGTTAAATATTTGAATAAAAAGTGCAGCTTAAATTCAAAGTAATACAGTAATATCCGATCATAAAATGAAGATTTTTGACAAAAGCTCTGCCATCTTGTAATAATATACTAAAACTTGACAGAGTTTGAAAAAAAAAAATCCAATTATTATAAGATATACTTTATGAAATATTTAATAACAACTTGCTTACGTTTATCAATAATCAGTCCTATACAGCACTAAAGCAAGTGGAATATTTTTATTGTGGCATAACGTTTTCGAACCATATGCGGTTCCTCATCAGTGCCCCACATACAAAATAGAACATTAACTCAGATAAATGAGTTAATGTTCTATTTTGTATGTGGGGCGATGATGAGGAACCGCAATATGGTTCGAAAACGTTATGCCACAATAAAAATATTCCACTTGCTTTAGTGCTGTATAGGACTTGATTATTGATATACTTTATGGATTACTAAATTATATACTTTCTGTAGCCTTTTTTTCATAAATCTTATGAAAATGTTTTGTAACTAAAAATCAAATTTTGGTTTGTTAATAACAAGATAAAAATGAGTGCATCAGGAAATTAATGGAAAATGATTCCTTTATGTTTTGCCAATATTACAAATTTCTATCTTTGCTATATGTTCTTGTTAAACTGGTGTAGCAACACAATTTATATGGTTCCTTAGGTTCTTTAAATAAATAAATGACCTTTTTAAAACTAAAACTTTATAATAACAATAATTGCTTTTGGGTTGAAGATTCCTTCTTCAATATTTATATTTTTAAATAAAATATAGTTTCAAAATTTAAATGTCAAATAAAATAAATACAAATTATTAACAAAATTATAAATATTCCATTTAACACTGGAATGAGTTTCTGAAAAAAAGGAGTATTAACTGAATTAATGATATACAAAGATCTACCATAATTAGTATCAACAAGAATGTGTTTTCGACATCACAATCAATATTTATATTTTTAAATAAAATATAGTTTCAAAATTTAAATGTCAAATAAAATAAAATAAATACAAATTATTAACAAAATTATAAATATCCCATTTAACACTGGAATGAGTTTCTGAAAAAGGAGTATTAACTGAATTAATGATATACAAGGATCTACCATAATTAGTATCAACAAGAATATGTTTTCGACATCACAATTTATTACCTACAACTAACATATGTATTAAGGGTTTATTTTACTTAATAAAACAAATAAAAATAGTATATACAGTCTATACTGTCAAATGAATAATTACAGAAATGATTACAGTTGTAATTATTTATGATAAAAATCCATACTTATGATGGCTAGCATCAATGATTTTGCAATAATGGTGGCAATCAACCAGATTAAAATTGTCATCAGGATGGAAGCATGTTGTATTTTCACCATGTAATATTCATATTTAATTTCAGGTTTCATACTTCAAGATTTATGGTGGCAATCAACCAGATTAAAATTGTCATCAGGATGGAAGCATGTTGTATTTTCATCATGTAATATTCATATTTAATTTCAGGTTTCATACTTCAAGATTTTTTAGATGTCCAGACTTGAATCAATCAACTCCATTCTAATTCTATGCCTAAATGCATGGAAGCATGAAATTCAGATTCTGTGTTTCTGAAAAATTTTTTATGGGTCCACCTGGCATCAATTCATCTACTATAAAGTCCTTCTGGGTAATTTGTAGTTGGGTCTGGAATGTTCATTATGTAGTAGTTAATCAATGATTGGTAAATGATGTTAAAAAAAATATTTATTTATTTTTGCTAGAAACTCTGTTAGGCTAGTTTGAATTAAATATTTAACAGATACTTTTGGCAGTAGCTACTTTTTAGAGCTTTCTAGATCCTTCAAAGTTGTAAACAACCGCTTAACCATATAGCCAATGCTAGAAACTTGGACAGAGGAAAATAATTTACATTGTAAAAACAAAGGCAGGATATTTGTTTTCTTTAGTTTTACCCACAAAGTTCTGGTAGGCATGAAATATAAAATTTCCTCATTTTAAAGAATAAACAGCATTTTTCAACATTGTTGTTTGCTATTACTTTTTAAAAGTATATTGAATATTCTCAATTCTGGTGGTTATAATATTGTGCCTATGGAAAATCATGTTCCAAGTTATGATGGATTTGGAATAAAACAAAAATTTTTTGAATGCAACTCCTTCCTAAGTTAGAAACCTCATGTACAGTAAATTAATGTTGTAGTTCATGATAACCCCAATTGTGAATTTTTGTCAGCAGTGGGAGAGAAGACTGAAATTACCTGAAGGGGAAGACTAGCAAGATTACAAAATAGTCCCAATGAGATCTTTCTCTTTGAAGAAAGTATAAAATATTGATTTGCAAAAACCTTAGAAACCGAACTATATAAACAGCTAGATCTTTAGGAAATTCAACTGTAACCAGTCAACTTATGACTTGTGTAATTTTTGAGGTGATCAAGATATGAAAGTTATCACTATTTTTTAAAGCATGTTGTTGATACAAATACTGATTCTGTATTCAGTAAATTTTTATGCATTTAAAACTGAATAAATTTCAGTAATTTATAGAGAAATTAATTAGTATTACAGCATGTTGTTGATACAAATACTGATTCTGTATTCAGTAAATTTTTATGCATTTAAAACTGATTAAATTTCAGTAATTTATAGAGAAATTAATTAGTATTACAACAATAACATGAAAATATTAATAGCTTCAATAATGCACTTTTTACTGGATTACTCTGATACAAATATTATACAGTGGGTGATCAGTTAACAAACATAATCCATTCAAAGACAATGTTCATTATTCAAATTGTTCATTAACTGATCATCGATTTACCATAGGTTTTTATGGAAATTTGAATAATTTGTTTTGGAGACCCCAAAAAAAATAAATAGTAAGAAATTATATAATTTTATTTTCATCTATTATGTTTATTTTCCATTAAAGAATCTGTCCAATGTCGATTGCTTTTCTCCAGGATTTTTCAGAGTGATTAATAGCATTGTCATTGTAGAGATCCCCAAGCCTGTTGACTTGGTATGGGTGCCAGTCTAATAAAAGAGATTTTACAATATTTTTGTATCTTTTTTTAATAAATCTTTGATTTGTTTTAAGTTGTCTCTGAGTTCATTTTAATTAATAAATCTTTGATTTGTTTTACGTTGTCTCCAAGTTCATTTTAATCGTCTTTGATTTGTTTTACATTGTCTCCAAATTCATTTTAATTGGGAAAAATATTTGTTTTAAGTTGTCTCCAAGTTCATTTTAATTGGGAAAAACTACTTTTCTCCCATCCTCACCCATATGTCCACAAACACGCAAGACCTAAGCTTGTCATTCCATTAGGTTAGTTAAGATGCCATATCCTCATGAGATATTTTTATCTTGCAGCAGCCACTTATAGAACTTATCACAGGCTGGTCAACACCCATGATGGAGCCAATTGGATGGTGAAGAATGAGGTTCAACAGGCCGGGCCTGGACCCCTCCTCAAAAATTGGAGGAGTGGATCCTGATCTCCAGGATGGTAAGCCACAGCTTTACCATGTGGTCATCCAGCCGACCTATCATTCCGTCAGTCTGCTGGTCCCACAATGGTCAACACCCATGATGGAGCCAATTGGATGGTGAAGAATGAGGTTCAACAGGCCGGGCTGGGACCCCTCCTCAAAAATTGGAGGAGTGGATCCCGATCTCCAGGATGGTAAGCCACAGCTTTACCATGTGGTCATCCAGCCAACCTATCATTCCGTCAGTCTGCTGGTCCCACAGTTTGTTCTGTGAAGTGTTGTCCGAACAGTTCATTAACCGATCACCCATTATATAACAACAACATATTTAACAAATATTTTTATATTTGTTATATTGGCTAATAAATATGAATTTTTAAAATTTCAAAAATTCCAGAACTTTTTTGAAGTTTGAAAATGATGTAATATGTTTACATGTACAAAATTTTATATTGAATGCTCATAATTCAAGGACCAACTGTAATTTACAAATAAATTTTCAATATAATTTTTGTTAAACAATTTAAGAAAATGTCAATCATAGTGAAAAATTAGAATTCAACAGTCCATTTATATGAAGATATAAACAAATCAGTAAGTAAAAATCTCACAAACATTTAACTATGAAGAATACCATTTTTGTATATTTATTTGTTGAGAATTTAATAAAAAATATAATTATTATTATTTAAAGCTCCTGGAATTTTGTATCTTCCATATAACTTAATTTTTCCATAGTAATAATTCAATGCTTAAATGAATAAACCCATTAAACTCTGGAAAATCAGGTGATTTATTGTATATCAACAAAAATATTTATTTCACAAAACAAAGTCAATGATTCTATAGAACTTATTATATCAGTTTTATAAATAAATTGTTAATTTTTAACCCTCCTTTATACCTTTATACCTTTTGAAGTAAGAGAGATTGTTTCAATGATCTTTCTGTGCTTGTATATCAACAAAAATATTTATTTCACAAAACAAAGTCAATGATTCTATAGAACTTAGAGTTTATTATATCAGTTTTATAAATAAATTGTTAATTTTTAACCCTCCTTTTACCTTATACCTTTTGTAGTAAGAAAGATTGTTTCAATGATCTTTCTGTACTCTTGGTATTTTTCCATCTTTTCTAAAATTGCTAGAAGTTATGTCTGAAATCATCTGGAACACTCAGTAAACCTCCTTATTGGACTATACCCCATTGACCATTAACCAACATTGAATATGGTATCATGATTTTCAAAACTCAAAGTACAAGTAAAAAGCTAGATTGCTGAACATAATATGACTTTCGGCCTGAATAATGGAAAAAAGAATGTGGAAATGAAGATTGGGGTGTGAAATATAAATAATAAATGAAATATAATGACCAAGAACTTGTGAATGAGAGATGTAAGAATATGCTAAATGTGCTGTATGTGAGCGAGAATTTCAAGAGAGACATGCATATGAATGTGTAACGTCTCAATATAAATAATAAATGAAATATAATGACCAAGAACTTGTGAATGAGAGATGTAAGAATAAGCTAAATGTGCTGTATGTGAGCGAGAATTTCAAAAGAGACATGCATATGAATGTGTAACATCTTGTTCCCATTTATGCAATAATGATGTGTTACAGACTTGGCAACCAATAGCAAGTTCAAACACAAATGGCATTACAACTCCTATATTCAATAATGATGTGTTACAGACTTGGCAACCAATAGCAAGTTCAAACACAAATGGCATTATAACTCCTATATTGCTATCACTCAAGTTGGTTCAATTTTATCTTTTCGTATCAGTGCCGTGTGTGTGTGTAATAGCCAATCATAAAAAGTTCTGATTTCAAAAAATGGCAGTTGAAGGAATGAATGGTGTTTCTGTAGAAAAATGAATAATATATGAAATACAGAAATATCCGTATTTGTATGATCCAAAAGATACTCATTAATCACTCTGCTGATCAATCTTTATAATCTTTATAATATAACTCCTATATTGCTATCACTCAAGTTGGTTCAATTTTATCTTTTTGTATCAGTGCCGTGTGTGTGTAATAGCCAATCATAAAAAGTTCTGGTTGAAAACTTTAAAATGGTTATATTTTATAAATATTATTTTAAAATTTAATGATATTAAATTTGTAAAATTTATTATTTTTTGTGTATTCTCTAATAATGTGAACTTAAAACTATCATCTAATAAATTAAAATTTTATTTCTAACAAATTATTTTTTGATTTATTTTCTGAATAGTTATCATCCACTAACAAAATGGTAAAATTTCAAACAAAATTTGTTTCATGAAAAATGCAATAATTTATTGACATCTAATAATAAATTTCAAGAAAATTTGTGCACAGATATTATTCATGAATTAAATCAAGATAAAGAAACAGATCAAAAACTATTTATGCAATCAAATGGAGATGATAGGTGCATCATTAACGAAAGTGAAATAAATTTATTAAAAAATGAAATTGGAGAATTTGTGATTGATATATGTAATTGTATTGATACATGTGTTCTTATGTTGGGATTAATATATAATAAACTCCAGAGTGAAATTAATCAAGATATTTGCTTCAGAATTGTTGAAAATGTTATTTTGACACCTCTTTGGAAATATTTGATCCTATTATTTAGGTAAGATCTTTTTAGAAAATACCAGAAGTTTAAATTTCAATATAATGTTACCAAAACTGATTCCTCTGCTTTTTCAAATTATGTTATATATTTTTATTTTAATGTAAATTTATTAATTAATAGTCATTAATTATCATAATAAATATAAAGTTTTATCTATTCATTTCAACATCATATTCCTTTTATCTGGAGATATATATTTAATAGCTAGTTAATAAGATTACTTATTAACTCCTTGAGTGCTGAACATGTCAATATTTACCTATAACCATAAGTTGACTAGTAATCAAAATTAAGTCTAATTAAGGTAGTACAGGATATTATCTACCTTTATTTGCTATATTTCCTAACAAAAACAGGCACTAATTTTCCTCTTCTTTATTATGCTAAATAAAGCAAACTAATTGCACAATGAAATGTTTTCAGTTTTAAAAAGTTATCCTTAGCATAAAACACACAATAATATTTTCTATTTTTAGAATACAACCGTTTAAATATAAAGTTATTATTTTATATTCCATACAAAATATATTATTATAAATATTCTATAATTTATATATATAATAGGCATATTAATGTGTGATTTATGCATGCCAGTTTATAACTTAACAATTAAAAGTTTCACATTTTCAAACTGTAGAAATGATTTTATATTATTCCTGAAAAGATTTTATATTAATTTGTTTTTCCAAAGAATATGATATTTTAATTTGGATTTAAATACAGGTACTCCTCACTTAACAACCTACCTGTTTAACGACTGCTCAAACTTGCATCTGAGCTTAAGACTGTTTTTTTAATAGAATATTTGGTTTTTGCTCATATGCATCCATCGCTTACGACATTTGCTGTTTGTATCCCCGCACTCGTCATACGCATCGCTTACGACTTTTGTTTGTAATTTCCCCGCACTCGTAATTCGAAACAACTGAAGAAAAATTACTGTACTTTGTGCGTAATTAAGATATAAATTTTTAATTTGAAATTTGTTTTCAATATTTTAATATGGGAACAAGTTTTTCGCTTACTGACCAATTCATTCTACGACCGAGTCATGAGAACAAAACCCAGTCATTAAGTGAGGAGTACCTGTAGTTGTATTCTAAGAGTAGAATGTATTTAATTATGTTCTATGTTTGAAGATAACTCTTTGGAGTTAAAACATTTTGCTATATAATTCTATTTAATATAATAAATGAAAAGAATTTGTCATTTTTTACCAAATTTATGCTTATTCTTGATAAAGGATAGGACACTTAATGAACTTAGTTAATTTTTTGATCAACTAATTCAAATAAGATATTTCATGCATATTCACAGAATAATTAATATAAAAATTTATATCAAATACAGTATTTAAAAATAAATGTTTATTTTTCATAGATATTCAAATTTTGAAATTGAAATGAAGATAGCAAGAACAATGATAAAATGTTTCAAATATACACCAGTTGGGTTTGGTTTCAAAAAAGTGTTAAATGAAAAATCATTATCATCTTATAATGACTGCATAACTGAACTGAAATTATCATCATCTGTAACATCTCCAATTTCTAAGTTAAATTTATTTGGTAACTATTTCTTTTAAATTATTATTTGTGATATAAATAAAGAATAAAGATTTTAAAATATAGAATATACAGTATTTATAACAAATAGACTCAGATAGTTGGTATTATATTCATTATCCTTCTTAGTATTGCAAATAATAATGAAAAATCAAAGCTCTGCTAGTGAAAATATTTGTAAATAAATTTTTTCCTATATAGAGCTGTGGCTTTTTTCCTTATCATCATATTTTTAGTGTTAATTTTTGTTTATTAATTGTGTGTGTGTGCGTGTGCGTGTGCATGTGTTGTTTTTTCAGATATGAAGTTATAAAATATAGTTCAGAAATTTCTATTATTTAAATTCAGAATTTAAATTTTGTCCTTAATCAAATCAAATTAAGTATAAAAATTATCCCGTTTTGTCGATCAAGATAGTCTTCTAAATTTTTTTTATCTTAAATACCTTTCAACTACATAATTTATTTAGTTGAAAGATTATAATTTTATATCTTTCAACCATGTGCATATTTTATTTACAAACAAAATTAAAAATAAAAATTATATAATATCTATTTAATATGTTATTTTTAAGATTTAAAGCATTGAAAATTTTCTTGTAATTATAATTTATTTTTATGATGATGGTTTTTTTTATAAATATTTATGAAATACACTAATTTTAATAATTAATAAAGACAGAAATCCATTTGAATTATATAGTTTACAAAGTTTTAACTGCAAAAACAACTTGGTTAAATATCAATCAGTAAGGTAGTCTTAAATTATATTATTTTAAAATATATAAATTTTCACACAAGAAAACTAATAGTTGTCACTATTTTTATTACTTAGGATAGTCAAATTTTTATTTATGGCAAATTGCAAACTTTGATCATCATTATTATTTTTTTTTTTTTGTGTTAAGATAAATTATATGTATTATTCTCTTGAAATCAAATTTTTGGAGTTCTTTGAAACTCATATTGAAGAAAAGTCAAATGAAGAAAATTTTTAAAAATTCATGAGGAATCTGATTAATATAAAGTAATTGAATGCCATATTTCAATGTCTAAAAGTATGTGCATTTATGAAAGAAACAGATTCTATCTTCATATGCTAAGATCAAATGAATATTTTATATTTATGCCTGTGTAAAAAAATTTCAACAGAAAAAAGAAGAAAATTAATTAAATTTCTTTAAATAATTTAATGAAAAACTATGGCATGAACTAGAGGAATATTCTATAACATAAATTCCTATTTCTAAGCACTTAAATAGAATATTGATACAAAAAAACTTTATTACAATCAGTATATGTAATTTTTCGTATCAGTATCCTATCTAAGTACTAGAAATAGGAATTTATATCATTGTAAGATAGAGAACTCTCATACATTAATAATTCTATAACTTTTCCAATAAATATGTGAAGAATGATTAATAATTAATAATGCTTAATACAGCAGAATTTTGATACGGTTTTTGTTTTTAAAAGATCATAATTTTTTTATTACTTTTAAAATTATAATTTTTTATAATAATAAATATTTATTTTTGATTCGATAGAATATGAAAATAAATAGTTTTCTAATATCTTTTTATCTAATTTAAAAAAATTAACCAAAATAATATTTTCTTTTTCTTTGAACACGAATAACCGATCATATTAACAATCAATACACAATTATCGATTTTTTCAAAAGAAGAAACTTTATTAAATGTTGTTTTTTTTAGAGAGAAAAGATATTTAAAAATTCTGATAGTTTATAATGAAAATAGATTTTATCCTTAAAAAATAAAAAATGTATATATTAAAATTTAGATAAGGAAACTTAGACAAAAGAAATAGTTTATGGTTTCTTAACCAAACTAATTGCATAACTGTTCAGAAACTATATTTTTAAGCATTATTAAGAGAAAAATAAATTTAAAATTGCATTTGTCCTTTATAATTTTCAAAAATTTTTTGATTATATGTCTTGTTTTTATTCTTTACTGAAAGTAATAAAATATTTATGTGCAGTATTTCATTCGTTTTATCAATTACAAATGGTCAACGCTTTTAAAAATAAAAAAATATTTCAACAAAGTTTCTGTTTCGGGGAAAATAATTTATGTTAATCGAATTAAACATTTATTTTATACAAATAAATTTATTTAAAAATAATTTAAAGTATGTAATATTTATTTTTTATGTAATAGTATTTACAAATTTTTACTGAAATCGAATTTTTTTCATAAAAGAATCGTATTTTTCAATAAGAAAAATCAAAAATGGGAAAACAGGTATTAGTACTGAATTAAAAGGCATTGACATTAATAGAATGTTTCATAATGAATAAAACTTATAATTACTTATAATAACTACCCGAAAAAATCCTGAACGAATTAAGCTTATATGTAAAGGACAATGAAAATTTTTGTGTATGACTAAATTTTAATTTTTCTATTTTATTTTCACAAAAAAGAAACAGTAAAATAAATTAATGTTAGAATATTAAAAACGTCTTTCAGCATCTTCCACGCTGAATTAATGATCTTCATAGAAAATTAAGAAATCCAATTCAAATTTTATTCTCTGAGTATAAAGAAAACTTTTAGGAAAATAAAGAGGAATTTTTATACGGTATTATATTTCAGTTTTTTTTTTTTAATATTAATATGTACTTTAATATTTGGAAATAATGTATAGATCAGTTCTAAAAAATGTTTAGGCATCAGTGACCATTAGTTTTATTTTTCAAGAAACCTGATCAGAAGTTTAAGCAAATGACATTTAATAGCGATAACCATTTAGCATTTAAGTAAATTTTCAAAACCGGAAATGTTAATAGCCAATCGCTTATAATTAGTTTTGTTTTTTCCCAAAGAATTTCAGATAATGCTGTGCTGATTGACAACTGTGATGTCAATCTCGTTATAATTTCGGGATGCATCAATGGTTAGATATTCGATATTATCTTTGTTGATCAACTATAACTGGTTGGCGGAGGGAGAGAGGTCATGCTTGTTTTAGTTTAAGTCACGGGCTAAAGAGCAGTCTCTCCACTTCACTCACTCATTCGGGGGAGTGAAAGTGAACTCATATCATGGCTCTTCTTTTTATTTCTTTGCTGATTCTCTCCTACTACCACGTGTCTACAGGTGAGTTTTTATTTAAAATATTTAATTATTAATATTAAATATGAAAAAATAATTTTTGAAACATTCGTAATAGTTTTAATTTTATAAATTTAATATTATGTAGATATTTATATTTTAGAATAATGAAAATTATAATAGAATTATATTCTACTGAATGTAGACAATACAAATATGTAAAAATCTCTCAGTTTGTTCTTCCTGAATAGATAAACCTAGTCGACCTTCATAGCTCTATTCATTGTCATTTTGATTAGTTATACTGATATTAAAGCTAAATTTAGTTAAACTTGACCGCTATGTTAACGGGTATTAATGGACTTTTTAAATTCGGGGTCAACCTGTTCCCAACGGACAATGTCCCTTATTGTTGTTCTTCAGGTACAGCGTGGGGTTGTTCACCTCATACATACCTGAAGTTTGCAAAGTAGCGAAAGTCAAAGGCTGGCAGGGGGTCATACTATCGGAGGCCCCATCCAACTAATATATTCGATCGCCACCTACAGATCTTTTACCGGAACTAATGAATGTTTCGCTTGACTAATCCATATTGTTGACTTCCTGTAACAGAATTATAACGGTTATGTCTGATAATTAACTAAAAGCTAATGTTATCTAGTTGTGTCAAACGTTTAATCGGATATATTTATTACTTAATCAATTATAGAAAGATTTTTTTTGTTATATACTTAAATACTCGATGTTCGAACGTATTTTTTATAAAAGGCATAATCATAACTCGTTTTCTATTTATAGGGACACAATGTCTATATCAAGATGTGAAATACAGTGAAGGAGAGAGTGTAAAAACTTCTGAGCCATGCTTAAATTGTACATGCACTTCTGGTGTTTTGGTATGTTATTTAAGAGTATGCACAACTGTGTTACCTGCACCAGCTGGTTGCGTTGCAAGAAAACAAGCTGGAAGTTGTTGTGCAGACATCGTCTGTGGTATTTGATCAAACATATGGCTATAATTTACATGAATTAAATTTATTCTCATTTATTTATTTATTTATTACTTAGATGTAGAAGACCAAACTGAAGATTATTCTTCGTCTGTTACTAGTCAAAATAATTCCTTAGAAATAAACGTATCATCTAATTATTCAGATTCTAATGTAAATGACTTTTATACTTTTAAAATTTCTTTATATTAAATTAAGTTTATAAGTATTTTTTATATGGAATGCAGGAAATGAAAACTAAATTAACTTCTGATCTACTATCAAATAATTTTGATAAAAATCAAACAAATATGGTCATATCTTCGACTTCTTACTTAACCGATGAAGATTTGGAAGGAGGTAAGTCGGTTAAAGTTTATAATTTTTTTAAATTAACAAAGTAAAATAGAAATTATAGCTTATTAAAGATTATGCAATCGTAAATGCCAATTTACAAAGCAGTTTGATTTTAAATACTGTATGTTATTATAAACAAAATACTTTCAGCCAAACAGTGAAAACAGAATCAAAAAATTTGCAATTTATTTGACTTGGAATCAGTAGGCTGTAGTTCCTTTTTCATTTCTCCGTTGGACGAGAACGTTCCCAAAATTGACTTTGTCCTCTTGGTTGCAGTTAACTGATTCGTTTCGTTTTCTGTTTTGCTTGAACGATTGAAATAGAATTGGAGTGGTTTATTTTCTTTCTGTTGAAACTGAAACTTTATCTCCTGTCTCGCTTGACTACTGCTTTTTCTGATGAATGCCGATAAACTTGAATTAAAAAATTTCTCAGGAGATATTTTCCTTTTCATTTTCAGGATGCTTTATAAACGGTACTCTTTATGCTGAAGGATCTGCTATGATTTCTTCAACTTTTTGTCATTATTGTTATTGTATTAGAGGGAAACAAGTTTGTCTTCGACCAAAATGTCATTTAATTATCGAAGGATGTGAAGCTCGATATTTGAGTAATTATACTTGTTGTCCTACCCACTACGTATGTGGTAAGTATATTTACATAGCGGAAATTTTATATCATTTTCTTAACTAATAATGGTATTTTTATCTAGCTGAAAGTTATCCCTCTACATCAATTGTTACTACTTTAGAAACTACTGATGCTACTACATTACAAACAACAGGTATATATATATATTTATTAATACAATTTTTTATTTCTATCTATAATGAAATAATAACTAAATTTTGCATTAAAGGATGCACAATCGATGAGTTCACATATGCGGTCGGTGATGCTGTTCCCAGTACTGGTCATTGTCAAACATGTTATTGCTCGAGAGAAGGGATAAAATGTAGTCCTCTTCAATGTTCTCCAATAATGGATGGATGTGTTCCTATTATTCCCGAAGGTCACTGTTGCCCTGTCGAATATAACTGCAGTAAGTATCTACACTCTATCACATTTCTAAACATTTTGAAAATTCTCTTATATTTTTTTAAATATTGACAGATTTACTCAATATCCATCAAAGCATACAACTAATATCTTCAATTGGGGAATTGGAGAAGTAGATGAAATTAACTCAACAAACAATGAGACTTTACATGAATTTAATACAACAATAGGATTTGATTCGATAACAACACCAATTTCAAACTTAACGACTGAATTTTCTGATATAATCACTCAAGATAAGCTAGAGGAGAGACACGGCAATGTGTACTTTAATCAAGATGATCAGATGCTTAAAGAAACGGAATCTATCGAATATGAACCTATTTCAAGTGAATTAAACACTACAATAGATCCAAATATATCTGACATGATAACTGAAGTTACATCAATAAATACAGAAAATAGCATTATTACTGATTTAAACAGCAATATTTCAGAAGAGGTAGAAACAATTTCTCCTCTTAATTATGACATATCTACCGTAGAAACTATAACTGTTAACTTCACTGAAACTATAGATGATTTAACAGAAACGGAAATTTCTACAGAGGTAACAACTATTGCAATTGAAAATTCAACAACTACTGGAACAACAATTGATTCCTCTTCGATCGAAACTGATATTCAGATTGAAAACTCAACAGATGCATTTTCTTCTTTTACCATCGAAAAAACGCTACCTACAGTGACTTTTAACGACTTCAAACGATCTCGTTTAGAACAAGGGCATCGTCTTCCACCTCCATTTTTATTCCTAGGTTCTCGGCTAGCAGTGAGACCTTTCGGACGGGGAGGAACTAGAAATCCTTTTATAAAGCCTAACGTTCCTTTAAGAACAACGAAAGCGCCATTGCAAGGTATGTTTAAAATTATAAAACTCGAATAGAATTATAGTTAAGCTAACAATCTTAAAATACAAATTCTTACTTTGAAACATTATCTTAAAACAAAATACGATATAGAAATATATATATATATACTATTAATTTAATTGTAATTATTTAAGCATTTTCCATGAACATTTAATGTCCCATGAAGTTCAAAATATGCTTAATGTTAATAAAATGATTACAGAAAACTGAAATTTTGTATTGTTAGAATTCTGAAGTTACAATTTGTAAGTAATATAAAGAAGCATTTGGGATAAATGGAGAACATAATTGAGAAAACTGAAATAAATTATACTATTTAATTTATTGTTTGAGTTAATTTTAGTAATGCTGATGTTTTAAATTTATATAGCGTTAAATCTATTTTAAATTTGTACATGGATTTACAAACTGATTTATTTATTTATTTATTTAATATATTCTAATAAAATTCAATTCCACAAATTATTGAATCAGATGTTGAAAATATAAATGAAACACCAAGAATCACATGTTATCAGGAATATGCAATCGATTAATATATTTTTCTGAAATTATTCTATTAACATTATATCTGTTAATAGAATCATTTTAGCTTAACTTTTAATAATAATAAAAATAATTTTAACTTCTTTTGCAATAAAATGTCTTCGGATATTTTTCTGTCTCAAAATATTATTTCAGATAATATTTATATAGAGAATATAGTTTCTATGTGTTTCTCTATCCATTTAAATGATATAATATTTTATCTATATTCAAGCTTACTTAAACATAGATAAAGTATTATAAACTAACTTATAAATTTTTTTGCCTATTGTTATACAGAATGATTTAAAAGTAACTTTTTTTAATTTTATAATTTTTATAATTATGTATATTAATTAGTTAAAATTATATAATTCCTCTTTTAGTTTAATTTCAATGTAACATTTTTTCTTAATTTTTGTTATTTATTATAGTTTTGAATTTTCATAATAAAAACAAATAAAAATTAAAATTAAACAATTTTTATCACGCTATGTATTTAATACTATTCAAAGAATTACAATATAGGTATCCCTCCTCTAACATAGTAGATAGGTTCGTGAAAAACGCCGTGTTGTGTGAAGCCGTGTTATATGAGACCTGGAGCCAATACAAAAAGGAGAGATGCGCTTCAAAACCAATTAAAAACAAATAACTTTCTTTACTTTTTACATAAGAAATTTAATTTTTATTAAGAATATTAGTAACACAAAACATAAAAAAAAAATAAAAAATATATTCGTAAGACTAAAAAACGATATAAGTAAAACAAAAAGAAAGAAAAAGTATACAGACTATATAACATTCATTTAATAATTATATCTTCCTTACCGCTGTTCAGTTAAAACGAGAAGGCTTTTTTTCTTTTTAACAATACCAACTTCACTTTCTGAAATTTTTTATACATTTAAAATTTGTGTATCTTTTGCTTTCTTTACAAAATTTGTAATCTAACCCGCTACAGTCGCTAGAAAACAATCGTTCCTTAACATATATCCAAAAAAATTTATGAATAAAAGAGCATTTCTTCTCTTTCAATTCCTCTATTGAAAAATAAAGCTTATTTATTTTATCCAAGAATGGAACGTTTGGAACACAAAATATTCAATTGTCGCCAATTAACTCAATTTCAGAATTAATTCAATTAACTCATATCGTTAGAATTAATTCAATTAACTGCATATCGTTTCTTTCATGGCAAACTAACAAAATTGCATTTATGACGAATTTAGCAAAATATTTTCCAATGATTGCATTTTATGTGTGTATTATGTATCATGTATGGATTTACAAATAATTAATGAAAATATTTTGTATTGTAGGAGAGTAAACGTAATTTTCTAAATATCTTAAGTAAAACCGTGTTGTAGAAGTACCGTGTTATATCAGGATTTCCGCAATTTTCAAATCGTGTTAGAACAAAACCGCGTTGTAGAAAGCCATGCTTTAGGAGGGATACCTGTACTCTCATGGAAAATTAATTAAAACTAACATCACGAGTAAACTAATTTAAAACATATATTGTATATATAGAAATTGTAAAGGATATAATTTATAAATTAAATACTAGTAATTAAATTCTAAGATATTTTTAAACAAGAAGCTAAAATTTTAAAGCTAAAACCAAAACATGATGTGATTTCTCAAAATATTCATTTATAGATTTATAATATTTCTGAAATTAGTGATTCAAACATATCTTGATTTCTTTCCCCAACAATTATTTTCCAGCACTTATATGCAATTATTTTAAGAATAAAACAGTACTATATTGCGATTATAATAAATTAGTAAAAGTTAAGAAAATATTTTTACATTATTATATTTGTTTAATTTCTTTTGTTTCGTTTATTTTTTTAAAAAATCTAATTCAAGAAATATCACATGATTGTATAAAGATTTAGTAAAAGTTAAGAAAATATTTTTACATTATTATATTTGTTTAATTTCTTTTGTTTCGCTTATTTTTTTTAAAAATCTAATTCAAGAAATATCACATGATTGTATAAAGACAGAAATTATAATTTGGCAAACATATTGTACTAATTAGAATAATAAGTTGAAATTTTATTTTGAAAAAAATTGGTAAATTTAATTTTGAAATTAATATTTTCTATATACTTTATTTGTAAATATTTCGTACGATATATAATTTATATACGTACTATCATATGATATATTTAAATAACAATCTGTTTAACAATTTAATATTTGAAATTAGATTTAAACGAATCTCCATTGTTATATTAAATATTCAGATTGCCATATTGTAAAAATTAGACAAATTGGTAGTTTGTTTTTTAAATCAAATTAGATCTATTATTCTACTTATAATTTAAATATAAATTAAAAAAATCAGATTCATAGATTTTTTTATGTGAATGATCGATTGAATAATCAAGATAAACGTGATTTTGAAATCTTAATTATAATTCTCTTACCCATTTTTTCCTATTTCATCAAATCCATTTGTTGTTCAAAATGGCATATAACATACATAATGTAATCAAATATTGTATAACCAAATAATATCGAGCAAATTATTGACATTAAATATTATACATTAAATCATATATCGTTGGCACCACTTCAAAACCACAAATCTGCAAAGTTAGAGTTCTGAGAAATAATCAATTCAAAGAGTTAATATTTGTGGAAAAAGAATGTTTTAAATAACTGGAACTAATTCCTATTTCGTAAATATCCCCTTCAGAAAAGTTAGTTCCTATATTAATATTAAACCCTTAATATTAATTTGGAAAAATTAGCATTAAGGGTTTAATATTAAGATAGAAGCTCAAATAAAATATTCCTGATTTTGATTATATAAAATTTGCAGATTCCTGGTTTTGACGTGGTGCCGACAATATAGATTTTAAAATTATATAATCTTTAAATATAAATTACACTTTCCACATTCTCCGTCTTAGCAGTTAGCAATTATATGTTACGGAACGGAAATCCATCTTCCAACCAAACTCTTTCAGCTATTGACATCATCTAATCTAACTAATTTTTACCAGTGATCTGATCTGAGAATATAAGAATGATCACTTATTTCACTTTCATTAAAGAACTGCTAAAAATTAACTCTGATTAAATAAGAATGATCTCTTATCAGTGTTTTGTTTGGTACATAATTAATTTGTAAAGAGGATGACATGAATTGATTACTCTGTAAACTAATAAATTTGAAATTGTTGCGCAACTTTATGCAAATGAGCCAACTCGGGACTGTAAGTCACTTACAAGTTAGTATAAAACGTACACATCCAATGACATAGCGAGAGGTTAGTATTGAAGTGGAGCTGAATAGTGATATTTGAATTTCTTGTAAATATCAACCATGGATTAAGTTTGTATCAGTGGTGGAGGTATTAAAATTAATTAATATTTAAGGTTATATTATTTGTGAATATTAGATTTTTGGATAATTGAAATTTGATTAAATAAGTTTTATGGATAATTTGAATTGTGTTTTATTGCTTAAATAAAGCTTTGTTTACACTTTTTTAAGTGTTTTGAGTCAAATAAATTTATATTTCATTACTTAATTGGTTTTGAGAATTTATTCTATTTATTAGTATAAGTTTCTAACAATGTTTTGTCATTTTAGAGTTAACACTTAATTGATACTTCTAGTTGAAGTTTCCAATTGATTTGTTTTTGTCAGTTAGACATTAATTATAAATTGTTTTTGATTTTTTATATTTCTTGTAGGAAATAGCAAAAGATCTGAGCTCAGGCCAGACTCTGGATTTGCAGTGTCATTTAAACCGTTAGGATGTATTTAGTTATTATTATTGAAATTTGTTGAAATTATCAACTTTGAATTATTATTGATAGTTAACTTGTTTATATATTTTAATGTATTCTATGAATTTTTGTAAGGGTTTTAGTTTTTGTTCCATGAAAATATATAGTATACCATATATTGGTTACTGAAATATTATGGTGGACTCTCACAATGTTGAGTTTGTCATTGGTGGTATGGATATGATATTCAGAAAATTTTTAGAAGCCAAAAGATCAAAAGTGATGTCAATATTTTAGGAATCATCTATTCCTGTCATTCCATAAACCTGTAAATAGTGAACAGTGTTTTTTTACTGTTATTTTGCACTTATCATCTAATATAGTTTTCTATAGTTTCAGTAAACAATTGTAAACTGATACAATTGGCAAATATTATATTAAGTCCTAATCATGTAAAATACCATACTGTATTTTATATATATATTGAAGTTCATATTGATAATCACAACAAATTATGTTCACATATTCTTCATATGCTGCTGTCATAGCATACATGAAGAATGTGTTGTGATTACAATTAATTTACATTAGAAGAATGATTGTGTGAAACCATAAATAATACTTTTGTATAATGGATAAAAATCTTTTGAATAAAGCCTTAAAGATTAGTTCTTATATAATAATACTCTTTTTCTTTATTTTAATATATTCTTGTAATGTTCTTGGCAATTACATGTTTTTATATGTACATGTAATCTTAGACTTATGATGGGATTTGATTTGAATGTTATAGTCACAAGTTGGAAATGCCCAAAATTTATAGATTTCCCATTATTAATCTTTATTAGGACATTATACATCATCATAGTAAATATAACAAACACAAAACTACATGAACTAAACAAAAAGGATGCTTTTGATAAATTAGTCCATTATGCACAGACTAGTATGCATATGAATTGCATCAACCAATCACAGATTTACCAATGATATTACTGCTGTAAATACAAATAGTCATAAGTTGAAGACAACCTATATTATGATATGTTGCATATATTAATATAAAATTCTATATAAATATTAACATTGCAATTTTTACATAATCACTAATACAATATACTATTATTGATATATTTGTAATCAGCAACAGGATCAATAAACACTGAAAAAACAAGATTAACACAAACCTCTTTAAATTTTGTTAGATAGAATAATCTGATAAATAAAAATAGTAGATAATAAATTATGAATAAGTAAGTATATTAATTTTATTTTTTTATTATTTTATTATAAATAATCAAAAGAATTCTGCAAATAATACATAGATATGAAAATATAAATTTTCATATTGCTCTATTGTTTTTTATTTAAATAAAAAACAATACAGCATTTACTACTATAAAAACAATATATATAAAGTTATAATTTGATTTCATTCTTTATTAAAAAATACCCTAAACTTTAACATTTTTTATAACACATTTAATTAATAATATTGAAATTTTTAATGCTATCAAAAGTATATTAATATTTTGATACCATTATTCATTCACGCTATCATTCACTTTAAATTACTTCAAAAACTTACTTGAGTTGGTTTTGTGAAACTTATTATAGGTTACTCAAGATTATTTATTTATCATATATCATCATTTTCTGCAAACAGTAATGATTTGGCTATAAATAGATCTCGAAATTTGTAAAACTATAATGTATACATGAGAAATTCGTTTTATGTTTTATGCTATCCGAAATGGTTGTAAAAAATTTGACATGTAAATTAAAAATAGAAAATAATTAAGTATTACTATTTAAACAAAAAATGTCAATTTAAAATTTTAGCATTATAATTATTAATTTTTATTTATTAAGTGTTATTGCAATTAGCCATAAAGGCAATAATGCAAGGAAAAAAAAATTCTGAGGTAACTTTTATAGTTTTTATAGATGAACAGGAAATTTCGCAACCATGAAACTTCCTCAACTAATTATCTGGTAAATACTGTACGTCACATACGATGTGTTATTAATAATATGTTAAATAGTTAAATAATGAATATTTGACAAAATTTATAAAAATGAATAAAATTTATTTATGAATTGTACTTGTTTCGACAAAAAGCTTGAGTTCATTTAATTTAATGATAATTTTAAATTAATGCAATTTTTTAAAATAAAAATATCTTACAGAAATAAATTTTGTTTCATTCCGTTTTCCGGCCCTCGCGCCCTCTCCTTGTCAGGTATTAAACTGCCATTGAAGAAAAACAAACCTATAACATGCTGACCAATGATGTCATATCAAACATTAATTTTTTTGTGGAGCTGAGTGTGAACTTCTTCCATCCAATGCGGATTAATAACTGACCAAAATCTACAGTTATATTGGGTTAATCTGTCCATTTAAACAAAAAAATAGATTCATCAGAATATACCACATGGTTAATGAAGTTACCATCCTCAGTTATCCTGTATATAACTATTTCACAAAATTCAATCCTGCAGTCAAAATCATCTTCACTCAGTTCTTGCAGAAAGAGCATTTTGTAGGGATGGTACTTCCTGTTTTAATATTTTTTTGTATTGATCCTCTATTCATATTATGGTTCGATGCCAACTGCAGTATAGAACATTTTGGATTTTCTATCATGTCTAACATAATTATCATCACATTTCCATCACTAGTAACACTGTTTAGCTATACAAGTTTTGATTGATCTTTAGCAACAGTTTGAAGCAGTTGATTTGGACTGGATTGGGCTTTTGGTGAGAATGAATTTCATTGAAAAGAGTTATTACTTCAGTGCAGCTTCGGTGCCTCTCAGCATATCCAATCATCATTAAAATTTGTATCCTCTCTTTTTCTCTTAAATGAACCATTTTTGACAATAATTACTGCACAGATACTTTAAAGAGTATTGATGAACTGTAGAAATGTTAGTATGAGATAGAGTACACAAAAATTAACAAAAACCACAAAAAATCAGTGTAATTTAATATTTGAACAAGAATACAATGTTTGTTGTAGAACAGTATTCTGTTGCCAAGCAACTTTCATTGCTGGCTGATGATCCAGCCATGCAGAAGCATTAGCAGCAATTGCAGTGAATGAATAATCACCATGAAGAAGTAACAGTAAAATCAACATGGGACTTTTTGAGGTTTTCCCAAAAGATAAAATAGACATGTGCTATATCATTGAATTCAGGATGAAATGCTCATTTCAAACATGATCAAATTGATCCCTAGTGCCCTTTAAAAAATGAAATCTACCTTGAATCTTGAAAACAAATGACAATATAAAGTTGAAAAAAATACAGATAGCAAGACAAACACTTCTAATCTGATGCCAAATTTCAAGGAATTCCAATAAATCATATTAAAAATAATATTTAGCCATTTTCATACATTTTAATGGACCCTGTATATGTCAATGTTGCTTTATTTGATATTTAAAAATTATAAATTTTTTGTCAAATATTAATCATAAATTTACATGCTTTAAAATTTTTTAAGGATCAGAGATAATTTATTTTTAAATTATTTTCAAAAATAAGTTAAATTTCCAAAGGTATAAAAAAAATTCATTATTACTCTTTAAGCATATTAATTATGGATTTAAGAAAGCATCCATAAACAACATCAGAGTATTTCAAACACTTTTTGATTCCTTCCCTCCCATTCATCATTTTTCACCATACCAAACCTAACTATACCAACAAAAAATTTGAAAGCCTCCCCTTTCACTTAAGAATTTTTTCTGTAATTCTATATAAAACAAAAAAATAGGAATTATTTTGTACTACTGATTCTTTGTTAGAATCTTTAATTTTTCTTTAATTTCCAAATAAACCTTCAAACAATTAGATATAAATATCTTAGAAGTAGATGTCTTACATTTTATAGCAAATGTAGCTGCATATATATTATGTAACAGTCATTATTTTTTGAACAATTAAGCATAAACATTTTATGTTTATAATAAAGCAAATCTTTATGATAAAAAATTTTTTAGTCATAAAGATGTAAAATTCTTTAATCATTTTTACAATATTATGTCAGAGTTTGCATACTCCTCCTTGTGGCATATGTCATAGTTGCCTCTAATAACATGACATAGTTTATGAATACTTTATTATTATGACAATTATGTTATTAAAAACAAAGAAACATAAAATAATTCATTTATTTAAAGATCACATAAAATAATGCTTAGCATTTCCTGATATAACAGTAAAGTGACAGCATAAATTTACATATATGTAGGAAAATCAGTTTTTAATTATATTTGAGATTAAACCGATTTGGAATAACATGCAAATAAATACCAATAAATAATTTTATTTATAATAGCAAAAAATTTTAAAAAATGTAATATTCATTAATTAATTGGCAGATATGCCTACTATTTGCATACAGTTTAATGCACTGAAGCCAAAAGTTAAATTACAAACAAAAAAAGTTTTGTTAAAAAATTTTAAACAAAACTTACTGAAATTTCATGAACTTGAATAGTATTATTTTATTTCAATATATGACATTAATTAAAACATTCCACTTTATAAACATAGTTTTAAATCTACAAAAGTCTGTACATCAAGCACTATTTAACAGTAATATATTTTATTAACTAAATTTTCATTTACAGAAACATTTTTGGTTATATATGTAAGACCTCTGGGTGGCACGTTATGGGATTTAAATTGACTGCTTATGATTTAGCCCAGCCTGTCACAAAACTGACTCAGACTACAACTTAAGCCAATATTAACATGTTTATTGTGCAAAAAAGAGTTCTTTACACAATTATCAAACAAATAAGATCACCCGAGGAGGATAAATATCTTTTTAAACAATTTATAGGACAGGTGATACTCTGCTCCTCTGTTTGCAGATTCCTGAGCAAGTGGCAACAGTTTGCTCTCGTTCGTAACTAAGTTCGACAGTTCTGCTGCTAATTCTTTGTTGGTTCTTTATCATTGTTTTATTTCTTCTTCCCTCTTTTTTTTGTTTGTTCTTCAGTAGTTTGTTGGGGATGGCTTTTCGTATTGGCCAGAAGTGTCTTCTTTCAATGCGACTCAAATTCTTGGCAAATCAGATAGTGGCCTACTCCTTCAGCAGCTAAGACTCGACTGCGTATCAAGTTCGGAGGTGACTTATTCCTTTGGCGGCTAAAACTCAACTGTCTTACTTCATTTGCAATCTCGACTCCACTGACTATCAAAGAATCTTTCCCATATCAGAATTTGACTGCTACCCAGGAAAACCCACGCATCCTTTGGTACGTTGTCTCCCTAATATCTGAAGATATATTTTCTCTTCCTATAATCTTAATCTCCCTGTGGCATCTGCTCATAATCCAATTCCTATCACAACATTTAATCTTGTCTACAATGTTGATTTTATGCGAAAGAAAGCAAAAGTCTCTATTTTGGAATAAGTTCCTTCATCAGTGTTTATTATTACTTCTATCCAACACTGTCCAGAACATTTATACTTGTTGACTCCCTTCTAGAACCTCTTTCTCCCTTATTAATTATATACAGTTGGTCTGGGAAGCAGACAGTGATTATTCATAAGCAACTTACAAAGAAATTGTGTCCGACATTCCACATATACAACAATTTTCAATTTTTCAATATAACATAAACATAAATGTTATGGAACAAAATAAGAGTTCTAAAAAATATTTTTAATTATTGTATAATCCAAAAATCATTCTTAAATAGAACAATTAAGAATACAATATTTTTAAATTTGAAAACTTAATAAAAAAACCTATCATAGATAAAAACATAAAATCTTAAAAAAAACACAAACTACTTAAATATCTGATATATATTAACTATTTTATAATACTAATAAGCAGACCAATAAAATTCTATAAACATTTTAATATAAGAAACATTTTCGGCTTTTTTTATGCCATCCTCAGCTCTTACAATGTATTTAAATTGCAGAACAAATTATATTAGAACAAAAATGAAACTGTAAAATTTTAGAATAAAGAATGGGAAAAACCGAATATTTAAATTTTTAAAAATTCATTAATATTCATAATAAATCTTTCTAGATTAATTTAAAAATTATAAATTAAAATAACACAAGCATAAATAGAATGAACACTAAAGCATAGTTAAAATTTATATTTAAGTCCTAGAATATCTCTGTTGTATTAATGCTAGACATCATGTGTCACTTTTGGACTGGAGAACTTCCCCCAAAGCAAATTTTCAAGCTTTGGAGATATTACCTATCTTGTTTTGTTTTAAATCTCAATATTTGGATTCAACATGTTCTCAAAGAAAGAGATCTGCTCCATCACATTGATATCTGTGATTAGCTGCTCAAATGTGAAGATGATCCCTTTCTGAAGCAAATCATAACTGCTGATGAAAAATGGATTCTTTACAACAACGTTGAATGCAAGCGATCATGAAGCAGAAATGATAAGCCAACTAAAAGCACTCCAAAAGTTGATATTCATAAAAAAAGTGATGTTTCTTTTTGATGGGATTTCAAGAGAACTGTTTTTTTTTGATATTCTACCAGACAATTCCACAATTAATTCAGAAGTGTATTGCCACTAATTGGACAAACTGAGTGATTCCTTCAAACAGAGGAGGCCAGAACTGATTAACAGAAAAGGCATAGTGTTTCACCATGATAATGCCAAATTTCATACAAGTTTGATGACTTGCCAGAAGCTGTTATGGCTTCGATGGGATGTGCTACCACACCAATCATATTGGCCAGATCTGGCACCTTCTGATTATTACTTATTCTAGTCTTTATAAAACTCTTTAGACGGTAAAACATTTAGTTTAAATGAGGATGTCAAAAATCACTTGGTTCAGTTTTGCAAGCAAAAATCAGAAGTTCTATGAGCATGGAATCATGCTACCACCAGAAAGAGGGGGCAAAATGTATTGGACCAAAACAGTCAACATATAATTAAATAAAATATTTATATACTATAAAAAAATTTTCTTTCATTTTCATGAAAAAACAAAACTACTTTCTGAACAATCCTATATATGCTATGAAAGGAGGACCCACAAAGTGGTGTTTGGATGCATTTGCTGAATGCACATAAATTTACTACCTCAAAGTTTTGGGATGAATAATGTTTCTAAGCTTATATTGATAGGCCTGATGCAGGGTTTGTAATGAATTTTGTTGTAAACCATAGGTCATGTGGAGTATTTTGTTTAAAAAGAAGTTCTTTTACTAATGTAAATGAGTCTGCTTTCCTTGCTAATTATAACAACTCATGGGGTGCATGTAAATTTATTGCCATGTGCAAGGTATATTTCTATATCTACTTTGATACACTATTAGTATAGATTCTCTTATTCTATTTTCCCCCAATTATTATATGATTTTACAACTTTAGCCTCTTCCCATTTTATACCAATATGATAAAAAACCAGAGCTAAAGCTGTTGGTATTTTACCTGTCATTATGTTTTCTTGATGTTCAACTAGCCTATCTTTCAGATTTATTAATATGATTCCTATATAGTCCTCCTCATATATAGAACCACACCAACATTTGTATCCAAGTAAATGTGGCTGCCCAAGGGGTCATCCTAATCCACCTTAAGGAATATCCTAACAATTAGCCATCAGGAAACATCTTTGGCACACTCCCCAGCACCATATGCCCAAGCTTTATCTGATGATGCCATTCTTCTAGTTAACCATTGTAATTATGATACTCTCCAAACCTTAACTAATGAAGTTCTCAGGCTCATCAGCAACTAGAGCAAAAAAAACAAAGTTCCTATTAACTATATTAAATGTGTTTGTCTGATTGTTGGTAGAAATAAATTATTAAAGAAAAAGATCTCCATTAACATTGACTCTGTTCATATCTCCTGCATGAAGGAATTTAATATCTTAGTATTCTTCTTGATCAACAGCTCAAATGGACATCATACATCAGTTTCTTGTATAATGGTGTTAAAAATTACTAATGACCTTCTTTTCATTTCTGGGAATAAGTGGGGCCTCAGCAGTCATGAGATCTATTTACATCAGAACTATTGAACTTATTCTTATTTATGCTGTCCTAGTTTGACCACAAAGAATACTTGTCATAACAAGAGAAAGTTACCCACCATTCACAGAATGTCTGCTCTCAGAATTAGCTAATGCTATAAAACTGCCCCCACTAATGCAGTATTAGTTCTCTGCAGGATTCTTCCCATTCACTGCAAAATTAAGGAACTAGAATGGATTGATCTCATCAAAAACAATGAAGTGGATAATTTAACCAGATTCAATCTCCTATCTTACTGGCATTGTTAATAAGGTAAGTATTAATATTATTGAAGAAACTGCTTATTATTCTGTACACCCTGCTATTTTCAGCTTGAACATTCCCAATACATCCACTGTATTAGAATCTACACTAATAGTTTGAAATCTGATGATAAAATAAGACTTCAGTATGGTCATAAACCAATACAGACAAAATCCCCCTGGCAGATAAAGTCTATATTAAATTTTTCTACAATTATTTTTGAATTACAGTTATGGTGCCACCATCTGTTGAGTTAATAATTAATTAATTTAGAATTTAGAACTAAGGTGGTACCATCTAGTAATTAATGATTATACTATAATTTTTAAATTACTTTTCCCGAAATAAAATTTTGCCACCACACCGGACTCAAACTGGGATCTTTAGGATAGCACCCCAATGCTTTAACTGATTAGACCATGGTGACCTATGGCAGAATTCCATTTCGGGAAGCTTATATATTACTATGGAAACTTTATTATCAGACGAGGCCAAAACCAGCGCTCCCAGGCAGGCTATCTACGCAGCCACGGGCCCTCTTGGGAAACCTGAGCAGACAGACTTGGCTTAAGTCAGATAACACACTCAAATCAACACTAATCAGGGGATTAACCATTTCAAATTACATAAACCAACACAGCCAACTTCCCCTGGTGGATAGTCTGTATTAAATTTTTCTACGATTATTTTTGAATTAAAGTTATGGTGCCACTATCTGTTGAGTTAATAATTAATTAATTTAGAATTTAGAACAGGGTTGTCCAATTATAATGAACCCGAGGACCATAGCCGTGTTTATTAGAGAGATGGAGAGCTGCAGTTATAAAAAAGGGGGAAGGGCTTTGGTACTTGATATGCTATTGTCTCAACAAACGGTATGCATAAATATAACGCGTTGGAAACCAATTTTATTTTCCAGATTAACAAAACTTATAACAAAATTATATTTACCAGATTGCATCCAATAAACACATTAAAAAAAGTTATAAAATATAAACAGTTAAAAAATATAAAAATAGTATGTATGTATATATTTAGTGTGATGTATGAGGGCGGGCAGCAGCATTTACATCCATCCCTGTTGTAGCTATCTGCAGAATATGTAAAAGAAGAATCACCAAGACAGGTTCCGAATAGATTTTTAGCTGTTTTCATGTTAGAAAATGCACTTTTGCACAAAATTTTTATAATAATTATAATATTTATTTTGAATTTATATCTCACTAGCTAAAAATAAACATTTTATAACAAAATGATGAATCGATTAATTTTAATTTTGTTCAAATATGTAATACGTATGCACTGAATATATTGATAGAATTATATAACTGTATTTACTAACTTAAAATTTTTAAGGAGTTAATGAACATATTATAATGTAAAAAGCAGTTTGAGCATAAATTCATTTTTAGTTTTAAATTAAACAAATTTAAATGATTTTTTTTTAAATCATTTAAATTTGTTTGATAAAAACTTATAAATCCGAAAACGCTTTGTGTTATTAATGCATATTAATATATATTTAATTCCTTTAAATAATTTTGTTTATATATTATAAATTTTATAGCTATAAATTATATGAAAATAAAATATTAATTTGAATAAATAAATTGCTTTTAAGATTTAATTAAAAATTTATCGAAGATTTATCTTAAAATTCATATCTCCTATTAACCTAAAACAGATTATTTTTTAATTCTAATATTTTTTTAAAGGAATTTGTATTGTCAATGGGAGAACTTTCATGAATGGGGAAGTGATTTTGCGTAGAGATCCTTGCGAAATCTGCCGATGTATTTCGGGACGTGAGATTTGTAGGCGACAAGAATGTCTTCCTCCTCCAAGTCCGAATTGCAGAATGGAAAAAAGTCCAGGATTTTGTTGCCCACATTATATATGTGGTATATATACATATATACTCACTTTTCATACTTTAGTCAGAATATAACTTCATTTACAAGTTTTTAAAATATTTATCTTGTTTCAGTGAACCTTCCTCCTCCTGCTCTGCAAAGAAGGCCGCATATTCCCACTTCTGCACCAATTCCAGAAATTGTATCTGTTGAAGAAGTACATGATACAACAACAACAATTGAACCGGATACAACAACTGTAGAAACAACAACAGAAACTTCAGAAACAACAACTGAAACTTTAGAAACAACAAGTAAAGAATTACCGACTAGACTGTCTTTCATTGATCACTTATTGTCACTTATGACTCCAAGTCCCACAGAAGTAGATCAAATATTTACAGATAGACAGGAAGTAGTTCCGGGTTCTCTCATAGGAAACAGCTGGGGAATATTAAGAGTTTCAGGTAATTTTTCTTGTAATGAACATCGACTATGGATTAAAATTTAAAATATTCACCCATCCGTTTCATTTTAGGTTGTAATGTATATGGAAAATTCTATAACCTCAACGACAGAGTGCCCGAATTAAGCGGAAGATGTAAAATATGCTCATGTGACGTCACTGGCGTCAAGTGCTTGAACGTTTGTTAATAATATTCTACGCGTAAAATTCTTGTGTGTGTGTATGTGTGTCAGATAGTCACTACTTCTTAATAAAAGTACAAATATATTCGCAAATATATTAAATTATAATTTTGTGAAATCGTGAAATTTTTTACGTTTCAATATTATTCGTTATGTTTATATCATTTTTGAATATATAGAAAATTCACTGAAGATATATTTTAAATCTTAATTTTGCTAATAGATGGCACTACACGGTGACTAAGCATGTACTGTATATAATTACTGTATTTTATATATTTATCTGGTCCGAATAAATTTGTAATTTAGAAAATATAACTTTTATTGTCAATAAATAATCTTTTTTTATTTATCTGTACTTATAACTGGTAAGTTTCAGTTTAATTATTCTTTTAAAATTAAATGATATAAAATATTTCGGACTATGGATAAAATTTAACTGTAAATCAAACAAATATTTTCATAGAGTTATAAATTGTCGTTTTACCTATTTAAAAAGTATATTAGCATCATATTTAAAAAACTTAAATGATTTTCACTCAAATATTCATGAAATTCAGTTTTTCTTCGAATCTGACACGAATTTGTTCAGAAAAATCAACAAAACAAACAGCATTTTTTTTAACATAAAATCTATTTTCCTTACAGATAAGATATTACTTTATTAAATTAATTAATTAATTAAAATTGTTGTACATATAAAGTTTATCCGTTTTCTTAAACAGATAAAACAAAATTTTAATTCCAAATAATAAAAGAAAAAAATATTCCAGGTGAAAGCTATTTTCAAGAACGATTAATGGTTAATTTGAAATTACGTGACGCTAAAATATGAATATCAGTTTTTATTTATAATTATATAGACAGCATTATGTGCCAATCGAATTATAAATATATATATTTTTTTCTTTGTATTTTTTAATTTTATGTCTAGTTGCAATGCCCGAAGACAGTTTAAGGCATTAGATGGAGACGAGGAAGTAGACGTACTGTAGCTTTTTAATTAGTTGTCGACGAAAGATTTGCTTGACGGGTCATGCCATTTAGAATGTAAGGAATGTTATGACGGTCAACTTATACTTCCTGACTCCTGTAGAATCTTAGTAATTCATATTTCTGTGGTATTTCCAAATCGGTTATAACATCGTTCATTTAAAAGTCGAGGTTGTTGTACTCGCAGGTTGCACCTGAGTTTCAGAATGAATGACAATGGCACGGACAGGTTGAGAACTATTATTCATCTGAACTACGTATTCAATGTGTCAAAAAACAAGATAAAATACAATTTGATTTACCTACGGTTATATATTTAAATCTCTTGATATTTCTGTGAAGGAGAGTGAAAAAATTGTTTTGCCATTTAAGAACTCCTTATTATATTTTTTATTGTTTCATTTTTTTAAGTATTGAAGTAAAACTATGCCACTTAACAGTGGTCCATCTACCTGTTTTTACTCTCGTGCGGTGTTTTTTGTTTAGGAAATTTACAAAAAAACACGGATGAGGAATAATTAAAGGTTCCGCACAGTCGCTCCGACCGGTTTATATCTTCAAGTTTAAAACGTAAATTTAGGTGTTTATTTGGAGAGAGAGTCATTCACCGCTCATTTTCAATAATTTATTGTTTCTATCGAAGACAATGTCAAATTTCTTTTCAGTCTATTTACTTTATTGGTATAAGGTCAAGGTCGGAATGTTATTTCTGCAAAGCTGATTGATGGACCATATCGCTACCACAACTTGCTTTAGTGTTCGAGTTGTCATGGTAAGACGCTTTTAAATTGTCGTGTGGTTTTTTCTGTTCGCATATTACATTCTTTACACTGTCATTTGAGAAGGAGGGGTTATTGTTAATTCCGAACCGCTACAGTGTTATAAGAATCATCATAGAAAACCACCCATTAGAAGTGGGACAAGTTACACAGACAGTCCATCTTCCAGTCCATCTTCGGAACCGAAGAAGAGAGATGTCGTTCTCTAGCCCGAGGCGATTTTCCACCAAGTTCACTGTCCTGAGTACCTGTATAAAAGTAAAGACACCCGACTGGTGTTAAAGTTTTCGTGGAACCATTCTACCGCTTTTGTCTGGTAAGTTGATTCAGTGATTGGTTTCGAAAGGATTTGCCTGCTCTCTTTTATCTTCTGATAATTTTTAAACGGTAAAATATTTCTAAATAGTTAGATCTATATTTAGAGCATGTAAATTGATAAATTATATAAAGAAATTTATAAAATTTTTCAAAAGAAAACTACAGAATTAATATTCGACAATAACTGTAGAATATGACTATGAAGCTTGCAAAATAATCCTCTCTTATTTTATCATTACTCTTTTCTACGTATAAAATTTTTAAATAGGAAATAAAACTTCTCGAAAAATATTTTTCAGAAAAGGAGAATATTGTTATATTAATTTTTAATATTAATTAATTCTAGATATGATGTTTCTGTTTTATTTACTACTACTTCCTGCAGTTCTTCATATAATCGAATCAGGTAAGTGAGTCTTTTTTTTAATGAAAAGGAGGTTTACGGTGACTTTTGTTATAAAATTGAATGAAAAGAGACCCTCCCAAGGTCTTTTCTTATTGTTTATTGTTGGTTTTATTTCAGACTCCTCCCTTTTAATATTATCTAAACCTTCCTTTAAAGTAATAAAAAGTTTTTAAAAAATGTAATTACTATGTTTATAAATATTTACCAAGAAATAATTAATTTGTTATTCCAGGTGTTATACCTTTACAGAAGAGATCCGCGTTTTATATCGCAAATGAAACAGGTAAGGACTTTTAAATGCTGATTTAAATTTATATAAAAGAATATTTATTATTATTATTTTCTTTTTGTTTAGCTTGTGTTGTGGATGGAATTGTCTATTATAACGGAGATCGCATTCCAACTGATAATCCCTGTGAATCGTGTAGATGTCGTCCTCCAGGATTTGCTTGCGTTTTGCATGAATGCGAAATAAAACATGGATGCAAGGCTATAAGAAGGGAAGGAGAATGCTGTCCAGATTATTTATGTGGTAAATTATTTATCCTCTCGTTCTTTGAGCTTTTGGTTGTATGAATTTTAAAGAAAAATTACTTTGCAGGTTGCGAACATAATGGACAATTGTATAGGAATGGAGATGAAATCAGAGATCCACAGAATCCATGTTACAAGTGTCATTGTCAAGGGAATTCTATTGCGTGTGCCTTTGCTGAATGTGTGTTCCGTCGTGACTGTATGCCCCGATTCGTAACTGGTGAATGTTGTCCTCGTTATGATCATTGTCCTCTTCCAGGTAAAATATTTTTCTTCATTCTAATAATCATACATTGAATCCGAATTTTGTAACTTAATTTTAAAATTTAATTATTAATGATTTGATAAATATTTTTATATATATATATTTTCTTTTAGCGACTAAACCTATTGTATTAAATGAGAATGTTACTACTAGACCCACTGAAACTATTATATCAACTACCCAATTTTCTGAAACCTCTATTAAAGAACTCGAACGGATATCTACAACTGAATCGCAAAAAGTTTATTCTTCAGAAAATTCACTTTCAGAATCGGTTACTGCTACTACTTTGAAACTTGAAGATGAAATAAAATATGCATCTTCAAATAAGAGTGATTTCGTTTCTCTTACTACCGATAAGATATCAAATGAATCTCAGAAAGAATCATTTGATTTTGATCAAGAATCTACAGAAATAACCGAATTTGATAAAACTAAATTAAATCAATCTGATTATTTATCTACTCAGGATTCCGTAAAAATAGAGGAAAATACGGAAAACGTATTGAAAGATTCTTCAATTGAAGAATCTTTGAATATTCAGAACAATGATGAGGATTTATCCGAAGAAGATTTGTCGACCAGAAATTCATTGGATGAACAGCTTAAAATTGATTCATCTAGTAAAGATTCGACTACTATGGATTCTCTAATTAAGCATGAAGTTGAAAATTTATCAACTGAAGATTCTTTGATTACTCAGAAAAATAATAAATATCCGTCCGAAGATTCGTCATCAGAAGAATCTTTGTATGATCAGAAAGATGTGGATGATTCATCTGAAGAAGATTTATTAAATAAGGATTCTTCAGTTGAACATGAAAATATAAAAGGTACATCAGAAGATGAATTAGTTGAAGAAATAAAGAAAAAAATTTCGTCTGAAGAAGATTCGAAAATTAAAAATTCGTTAAATGAAAGCATAGAAAAAAGTGATACAGATATAAAAATTCCAATAGAAGAAAAAAATTCAATTGATGAATCGCTAAAAGAAACAGAATCAACTTTCAACATTTCTGGTTTATCTGATGATATTGCGGAAAAAAGAAAAACGACATCTGAAGAAGAAATTCATTTAACAAGTCAAGAAGGTGTTTTAACTAAAAATAAGCCGTTAAATGACGAAAGAGAGGATACTACCTCAGAAGAAGATTCCGATGAAGTGCTTTCAGAAGAGCAAAGACAAACAAGTGATTCTTCTGAAGAATCTGATGAAAATCTAGCAGATGAACAGAGAGATAAACCTACAGAGGATTCTTCAGAAGAAGATTCCGATCAAGATGTGTCAGATGAACAAAGAGTAGTTGAAAGTTCCTCTGAAGAAGATTCTGATGAGCAAAGAGATACAGATAGTTCACCTGAGTCAGAAGAGAGTTCTGAAGAAGCATCTGAGATAAAAATAAAAAGAAAGAAACCATCTGCACAAGCCGAACCAAGTGGTAGCGCATCTGTAGAGAATGCAAATAGCATTTCTTCTAACCAAGAAGTAGGTAGTGTCCAAGAGAATAATCTAATGCAAATTTCGACTGATGAAACTTATCAAGAAGAATCTCTTGTAAACACCGATTCTATTCATAGTAGCATAGTAGCAATGAACACAGAAACTAGCAATGTCGAAAGTAGAGATTCAACAACAGAAACTTTAGTTCCAGCATTAAAAGAAGCAACTCAAAATCCTATAAAACTGAATGATTCCGACGATTATGGAAATAAAAAGGAAAATGAAGTTGTGAGTGAAAAATTTGGCGATTTATCAAATTCTAAAGAAAGTTCAGTAACTGATCAGACAGATTTATCAAATTCTAAAGGAAGTTCAGTAACTGATCAAACAGATTTAATAAATGTTAAAGATGGTTCAGTAACTGATCAGACAGATTTATCAAATTCTAAAGAAGGTTTAATAACTGAACAGTTAGCTTCATCAACTGACAAAGATGATTCACTAAATGGGCAATTAGCTTCATCAACTGATAAAGATGATTCACTAACTGGGCAATTAGCTTCATCAACTGATAAAGATGATTCATTAACTGGGCAATTAGATTCATCAACTGATAAAGATGATTCACTAACTGGGCAATTAGATTCATCAACTGATAAAGATGATTCAGTGACTGGGCAATTAGATTCATCAACTGATAAACATGATTCAATAACTGAACAGTTAGATTCATCAACTGATAAACATGATTCAGTAACTGAACAGTTACATTCGTCACGTGATAAAAATAGTTCAATAATTGAGCAGTTAGATTCATCAAATGATAAAGATGATTCAATAACTGAGCAGTTAGATTTATCAAATTTTTATGAAATAACTTCAACCAAAATAACTGAAAGAATTGAAGATATAATGGAACAGAATACAAAAAATAATGAATATGAGTTAATTGAAACGACATCATCAGAAGCCGATAGTCCAAATGAAACTACCGAAACACACGCCTTTATCAAACAAACAACTAAAACATTGGAAACAACACATGTTCCAATGAATTCAACTTCTCTAGAAGAAATAGAAATTTCAACTGAGAATATTTTACAAATTAATGAAAGTTTTGCAACTGTAGAAAACAAAACTTCAAACGAAAATCATTCATTTGAAATACAAACTGAATTTCCAGAAAATATCAAAGAAAAATATGAATTTTTCACAACATTGACCACTGAATTTGTAACCGGGACAGAGAATTCAGATTTTCAAAATTATACAATTGATAAAGAAATCGCAACTGTTCTTCAAAATGATCATAAGAAAGAAGTTATAGGCGAAAATTTGAAATCTACCGAAAAATATGAATACAACGATAAAGTAACCCAAACAGATGAATCAGATCAGATGGATGAGAATATTTCGAACTTTACAATAGAATTGAATCTTTCTAAACAGTCAAATATTACTGATTCTGAAATCCAAACTGAAAATTCACAATATGAAGAAAATATTACTTTAGAAAGCAATAAAAAAAATTTAGTTACAGAATATTCGGAGATAGAGAAACTTTTATCAAAGGATAATAATGTTACAACAGAAATAACTGAACAGCATTCTATAGCTACAGATTATGAAATTAAACAAACAACTATCGAATCTATTAGTACCGAGAAAGATCTTGAAAAAGAATTACCACATTTTTTCATTGAAAAAGTTACTACAGATTTAAGTGTAGAAAGCAAGGAAAAGACTTTGACAACAGAAAACGCAGAGGATAATCTTTTAACTCAGTCATTTTCGAAAGAAGAATTGTCTACAAATCAAAGTGATATTAAAAACCAAACTGTTGAACAATTCATGAACACGACAGAATTACCGAAACAAGAATCTCTTATCTCAGAAGCAACTCTAAATTCAACGGATTTAAGTTGAAACTGTGATCAGTTTTAATTTGCATTTCATGAAATATTTCAGAAAAATAAGGTATGTGTTATTTATAAAGGGGGTGCTATTATTAACTGTGTTGTTGAGTATTTTGCAAATTTTTAAAATGCGTAAATGCAGAGGGTTGGATAAATGTGGCATATTCATGTGAAAACTACATTTATCTTATTTTTTGTTATTTATCAAACGGTTTAATTTAATTATCAAACGAATTTTCCATACAATTGTTTTAATAAAAGCAAAAGTTTCGTTAAGAGTTCAGGTTTAATCAAATCGATCACATTATTTCAGAAAAAATACAACAAAAGATCTTTAGAAACTGTTATATTTCTGATATTAAAATTACTGAAGAATATACAGTATATAATTATATAAAACATTTAATTAAAAAAAAACAAAATATTAATTATTTTTATCCAAATATATAATTTTAAAAATTAATTAACAATTTAAATTGTTAAAATTCAAAAATTCAGATCATGAGATGATCTTCAAACAAATACACAGCTATATTTTCATAAAATTTTTTGAAAGTGTTTCATAAAAATTAATATAAATTTTTAATCTATACCTATGGTTATATGATTATTCAGTAAAGTTAAAAATGATATTTATATCGAAAATGCAATGGCAAATTATAATTTTAAACTTCATTATAAATTTAATAAATAAATCTTTTGAATCTGTTTATTTATTTTTCAAAATTTCCATATATATACTATTATTCATAAATGCAAATAAAAATTTTCAATACTAAAAAATATACAAATACTATACTATAGTAATGATTATCCTATAAAAAATCTTACAAAAAAATTTTTTTTTTTAAATTCGATAATCCTCAATACTTTATTCCGAAAACATCTTCGTGGTAGTAACCTTCATTCTATTAAAAAATATATCGCGATATTATTAATTTTATTAAATAAACTCCGTTAAAAAATAATTTAACTTTGTAATTTTTAAAAATTCCTTCATAAGATTAATTTTAACAAGAATAAAATCCAAATTTAAAACAGATTAAAATACTGCTTTTCAAGTTTCTATGCATTTATTAAATTATTTCTCTTGAAACTATTAGATTATCAAATTACTGTACTTCAAACCTGTAATTTAAGAAATCGTTTCTCCGCTTCCTCTTCTGAATATTTCCCTTGATATTTTAATACGTATCTGATGCTTTTCTAACGTCATCACTCATGACAGAATCTCCACAATCATAAATACAGTGAACCACCCTTTGGGACCAACTTGACTGGTAACTTTTCACAGGTGGTCACTATGCAGGACAGTGATCCTCCCCTTCCCCCAAAAGAAAAAAACCACTTTTCATCATAAAAAAAATTGAAAATAAAAGCTCTTACCATTTCTTAAGTTATTGCATACTGAATGTAAAAAAAAAATTACATATTAATGAAAATTACATGTTAAATTAAATCCCATTTTCATTTTGCACTTCATAGCACTCGAGGTACTCAGCTTTTTACATATTAATGCTATGGACATGTCTTGCTAACTCCAAACTTCTCAGCAGTTATTCTTTGTGTACTGTGTTTCAACATATTAATCAGTTCCAATTTTTGTTGTAATTGAACATTTTAGATTTGATTGAATAGGAGGCATTTTTTTTTTCACTGCATGAATAAACTGTTAACTGAGTAATCCAAACTGCAAATTTATATTAATTAAAATCGTCAACTTGTAGTAAAGCGATAATGACGACATATATCATAATCATCATCTAATGAAGTCTTATAGCAAACATATACTGTACTACAGTTTATACTAGCCTTTTATCTGCATTTAACATAGGCAAATCTAAATTAAAATACTGTATAAAGATACAGTATTATAATTTAGATACTATTTTATCATAACAGAAAAATTCTAATAGAATACTAATCCTTAGAATTTTATCTAACGGAAAAATTCTAAGGAAGTTACAGTAATTCTTCCATGAAATTAATCTTTTTGGTCACTTTAGCAGGTTAAAATTTCTTAAAATTAACTATATGAGTGGTCAATATTCACATTAGACAGGTGGTCACTATACAGACCAAAAATAGGATTACATCCTATGAGAAACAAACCAGCTTTTGAAATTTGGTCCCTTTATCCAGGTGATCACTGTGCCAAGGTAGTCATTTTAACAGGTTTCACTGTATGACCATTCTGCTTTATCAATTCATAAACGAGATTCGCTTCTTCCTTTATTGCATCTTGAGCGTATTTTTATTTAAAAACATCAGGTTAGTATATTTTACATTAATTTTGAAGATGTCATATATAATATCAAAATAATATCAATCTTACTTTTTTCTGACCAGGTTCACTTAAAGAACACGTTAAAAACTCGACTAAATACGCCTTTTCTGACAAGTGGTGATGTTTCGTGCTCATATATAAGATCTAAATTACGTTATCTGCATCCGAAAAAGGTGCTAACGAGGTGCAAACGAATGCGAAAGAAAAAATTTAAAAATTCAAAAGTGGGGGCCAACTTCACTCAGGTGTTATATTCCATGCTTAATGAAATGGGTTAAATTATTTCAGAAAAAATAACTGAAAAATATAATAAAAAAATATTCTAGGTAAATTTTATTTTATTTTTTCAGGCTATAGAAAAGTAATTTTTATTAAAATATAAAAATATATATTTAAGAAACAAATTCGAAGAAAAAATGTTTAGATAAAAAAATTTTGATAAAAACATAATAATCAACATTTCTGAATTTACAGTGTAACTCATCAGAATTTAGTAATTGAGTGTATTTGGAAATGATCTTCAATGAATTCAAAAGTAAAATTCTGTATATATTTTATAAAAATTTATAAAGACTATATTTATTCTATATTCTACAACTATAGCCTAATATTATTACAAGAACACATTTTTATATTTCGATAATTAACTTACAAATTTTTACAATAAATTCTATAAAATTTTCGGAATTTATAAGATTATTCGATTAACTTTAATATGATACAGATGCAAATTAAAACATTAAATTGTTCCACTTTAAGTTGATGCTAATAATTAAAAAGATACAAAAAACATCTTTAAATATGTACTATTTATTATTCAAAATTCTAAACAAATTCCATTATTAATACAAAGTTTTAAATATTGTAATATACACGTGTATACGATGTGTTCCTTATTATACGATTTATCTATAGAATAAATTTTATTTAACAGTTTGATGATCCTCTATGGTTTATTCCGAAAACATCTTCATGATAGTAACCTTCATTCTATAAAAAATTTAACGATCATTTAATTTTATAGAGAAATTAGGTAAAATATATTATTAAACTAAATCAATAATTTTATATCTATTCTATAAATAAATTTATTAAGTAACTTTTATAATTTATTAATCAAAGATTTATTTTATGAAAAGAATAAAAACAAATTAAACTGTACTTTATTTTTGCATTTCTATGCGTTTATTAAATTACTATTTATAAATTATTAAATTATTTCAAACCATAAAACAAATTAAACTGTACTTTATTTTTGCATTTCTATGCGTTTATTAAATTACTATTTCTTATAAATTATTAAATTATTTCAAACCTGTAATTTAAGAAATCGTTTCTCCGCTTCCTCTTCTGAATATTTTCCCTGATATTTTAATACGTATCTGATAGCTTTTCTAACGTCTTCACTCATGACTGCATCTCCACAAACATAAATATGACCTTTCTGCTCTATCAATTCGTAAACGAGATTCGCTTCTTCCTTTATAGCATCTTGGACGTATTTCTATTTAACAATATCAAGTTAACATATTTTTACATTCTTTTGAAAACTTTCTTATATAATATCAAAATAATATGAATCTCACTTTCTTCTGACCAGGTTCTCTAGAGAACACGTTAAAAACTCGACTAAGTACGCCTTTTCTAACAAGTGGTGATGTTTCGTGCTCATATATAAGATCTAAATTACGTTGCCTGCATCCAAAAAATAATATCAGTTTACTGATGTTTTTCTGCTTTAATTCTACTTCTTTCTGAGTCCAAAAACTTCGAAAAGGTGCGATTCCGCTACCTGCACCAATCATGATAATGGGAAGAGATGAATCTGTTGGCAGATGGAAATTTGGAGCGCTAGTATTAAGAGAATAGAAAGCAATATTTATTAAGAAAATATTTTAAAAAATTCTTTATTTATTAAAAAATTGATTTATACCTCCTAACAAAAATTGGTATATCATCATTAGGAAAACTGTTTAAATAATTAGAACATAGCCCTTGATATAATTTTCCTTTTCCTCCTGTGATACAATTCCGCTAACTGCACCAATCATGATAATGGGAAGAGATGAATCTGTTGGCAAATTTGGAGCGCTAGTATGAAGAGAATAGAAAGCAATATTTATTAACAAAATATTTCCTTAAATTCTTTATTTATTAAAAAAATTGAAATATACTTCCTAACAAAGACTGGTATATCATCATTAGGAAAGCTGTTTAAATAATTAGAATATAGCCCGTAATATAATTTTCCTTTTCCTCCTGAAAATATATTTATTTGAAATATATATATAATTTTTTATTCCAATCAAGTTATGCCAAAAGTAATAAATTATTACCTTGAGATCTAAATTTTAAAATAGCTACTGTTAATAAAATTTCGGATTGATGTGACAGAGGACAACTATTAATACTGAAGTATCGAGGTTAAAGTAAAGGCAATTGAGTTAATATAAATTCTGGAGTCATCTTGACAGAATTGAATTCATTCAGAATGTCGGCCATGTTTGGATATTGATGGTTGTCCATTCTTCGTATTCCTGGATATTCTGAAAAATTTTTCGAAATTAGATCATAAACATTTAAAACGAATGTAATACTCTACATACCGTAGCCAGTTTCTTTAGTCTATAGACATCTATAGGCATTCCTCCTTCAGCGACTTTTTATTGTTAATGTCGCTAAACCTGACATTAACAATAAAAAGTTGGCTGAAGGAGGAGTAGTCAAATACAGAAACTTCGTCAAAGCCGTTTTTAGAGAACAAGAGGGAAGTCGTGAGGATTTCGTCCATATATTATCTACAAACATGGTTAAATAAAATTTAAAACTATTATAATATTGGATATCGTATTTATTATTAATTTTACCTGTAAAGCATTCTACTTCTAGAATATCGTCCGCACTTCTTCCTGACATATCGATTTTGTTAATAACATCAGTAACTAAATCTGACGGATTAGAAGGAAACACCCCAATATGATCACCAGGAAAATAATTAATGGATTTATGTGAAGATGGTATCAAACGAACCAAAACGGTTTGACGCCTACGGAAACAATATTTAATAAGATATGTTTTAGATTTAGATATATTTGCAACTTGACTTTTACGTACACCGAATGTTTAGCTTGTAATTTTGCACAAGATAACAATTTGTATGGAAATACGTTTTTGGAATGTAGATGAGACAATTCTATGGAAATTATTAATATGTATGTGTGTGTATATATATAAAATTTATATTTAAATAATCTTAATATAATTTTAAACTATCATTAAAACCTTGACAGATGTTATCTGTTATTTGCGTTAATAATTGTGTACACTAAATTTTCGGCTTTCTATACAAAGTTAATTCTTCTATTGAAAAGAATTGACTTTTATCAGATTTCATACCTAACGTATTTATAATTGCCTGCAAAACATAATTAGATATAAAACGGATATATAATACGAAATCAGACGAATTTTAGAACATATATTATTCTTATCTTGTATAAAATTTCAGCCCATTTATTAAATGTCTATTCCCCTCCATGAAGTTCGTCTCCACACTATATGGGAAGAATCCTTCGACCTATTTTACTTAAAAGCAAATCTAAATTTTTTTCCAAAAGCGCAAAATGTTGGATATTCTGATGATCCCAAAGAAAATACAGAGAATCTACAATACAGGGCCAGTTTCATAGGTGAGTTGGCGAGGCAGCCGCTTTAGGCGCCGGATTGATATAGGCGCCAAAATGAATTGTATGAAATGTATAATGAAGAAAAAAAAATATTAATGTGGCAAAATTCGTACAAAATAACAAAATTACATTGTTGTAGCACTAAGAATTTTGTTACCACTACTTGTAAGTGTAGATGCAACTGAACGCAGTTTTTCTAAACTGAAGATTTAAAATTTTTTTTTACGAACAACAACAATCCAAGACCGACTGAATGATTTAGCAATAATTTCTATAGAAAAAATGATATCTAAAACAATTATATAAAGATAAAATAAAGATGCAATCAAGCAATTTGCTGCAATAAAAGCTCGAATATTTTAATTTAGAGCAAATTGTATTCAATTTTTCTGTTTTTTAAGTATTGTAATGTTCAAACTATTTTTGTTCTTTTTTAAATATAAATTAAACTTGTTTTTATTTATATTTAAAAAAGTAAACTATTATTAATAGTATTATTAGTTGACTATTATTTATTACTTAGAGTTTTTCAAAAAAATTTTAAAAGGCGCCGTTTTTAAAACTTGCTTCAGTACCACAATTATTCGACTCTGTCGTTCTACGGTATATATTTAAAAACATTAGTTTATTATTTAAAATATTAAAAGGCATAAAAGTTATCACAATTACATTACAAGAATTCAGTAAGAAAACTGTCTTTAGTTTTCTTACTGAATTCTTGATTTTGATTAAGATATTTCTATAATTTTTAAACAAAGAAAGAAAAACTATTTAAATGATTGTACTGCATATACAGGAATTCTAATAAAAGAATATTAAATACTAATATTAATGTAAATAATAAAATGCCGCGGGGAAAGAATGTGTGTCTACGTGAGAGCCACACGTAGACACACATTCTTTCCCCCCGAATGCAGTTTTGATTAGTGCACAAAAAAAATTTGAGACTATCCCTTAATATATGCGGTGCCAAATTTGATTAGTACGCTTCGACAAGTGCGATTTTTCTTTTTTTTGCATAACCTCTGAAGCGTTGGCAACTGAATCTCGGGGAATGTAGTCGACATAATTAGAGCACTGCAATAAATGTATTTATTTATTATTATTTTTATTCTCTTAATATTATGACTTTCATCATGTAATTATTATATTTTAATTCGTTCGTAATTTTATTTATTAATAAATTTAGCGTGAATGACCATTACAATATTATATAGCCAGCCTTGCCTTCAGTTCCTCTCCAGTACTCGATGTCTACGGATATACTATTATTTTTTTGTGAAAAATAAATTTTAATTTTTACTATAAATTTATAAATACCTATATATATTCCTCAATGATTTAAAGTACATGTAATGCAATATAAATTCGTTTTGAGGAAGGAAAAAATATATGTTTATAATTTTGATATTTTCTAGGATTCATTGTAATTATTCCCATTGGTTTTTTAGTTTGATTAGTGCGGTTTTGATATATGCGGTGTATTGCGAGGTTTTATTAATCGCACTAATCAAGGGATTCCTGTACTTCATAAATGTGTCTCTTAATTGTCACCTACGGCGCTTGAGGGGTCGCCGATCAGTGTTGTCAATGTTGATATGTGTAATAATGAAAACCCCGTTAGATCAAAACCAGTGTTGTTAAAAACCCGCTATGCAAGATAGTCCTGTATACTGACTATGAGTATGACATCTAATATCTGACTACAGTATGAGTGTGATCGATTTAAGTGTGATGTATCAATATTTCAAAATGGCCTATCTCGGCAATTTTACTAAAAACCCGCTATGCAAGATAGTCCTGTATACTGACTATGAGTATGACATCTAATATCTTACTACAGTATGAGTGTGATCAATTTAAGTGTGATGTATCAATATTTCAAAATGGCCTATCTCATCAATTTTAATAAAAATAAAAACTGTTCTTCTCGATTTTCGTTGATAAAGTGTTTGATAACCATTATTGTAATTAAAAACCAAGCAATGTTTATTGCGTATCCAGAACAACCTTAACAATTTTTCCATCACTTTATATGAATCGGCATTACAAAGGAATGCAATATAAGGGAGATAAAGTGTTTGATAACCATTATTGTAATTAAAAACCAAGCAATGTTTATTGCGTATCCACAACAACCTTAACAATTTTTCCATCACTTTATATGAATCGGCATTACAAGGGAATGCAATATAAGGGGGATCTATTGTACTTGTTTAGTTTTAAATTCCCTTAGAGTTGAAAACTAAATTAGATGAAATTATTGAATTCTTTGTCTTTTCAAAAATATTTAATATTATAGGCCTGTATGTATTTGAATAATATCATCTACTGTAGTACCAAAAATAGATATTTGATGCGGTTTAGAATTATAGGTTCCCTGTTTACACAAGAAATTAAAACAGAAAATTTGATATTTGGTAAATCCGGCTGAGTTGGCACACCATTTTTTGTTTAATATATATACTTTATATTTAAATAATCTTAATATAATTTTAAACTATTGTTAAAACCTTGACTGATATCTTCTGTTTGTCGCGTTAATATTGTGTTAATTCTAAAATTTTCGGCTTTCCATACAGTCAAATCTTCTATTGAAAAATATTGGCTTTCATCAAATTTCATACCTAAAGTATTTATAATTGCCTGTAAAATCATAATAAATTAGATATGTATATATTTTGAAATGAAAACAACTACTTTTTAGAATGCATATTATTCTTACCTTATATAAAATTTCAGCCCATTTATTAAATGTTTGTTCTTGTCCACGAAGTTCGTCTCCACATTCTATGGGAAGAATCCTTTGACCTATTTTACTTAAAAGTAAATCTAAATTTTTTCCAAAAGCGCAAAATGTTGGATATTGTGATGATCCCAATGCAAATACAGAGAATCTGCGATATATTTTAAAAAACATTACAGTTTATTATTTAAAAAATTAAAAGATATAAAAATTATCACAATTACTTTAATCTGTCTTTAGTTTTCTTATTAAACTCTTGGATTTGATTAAGATTTTTCCAAAATTCCTAAACAAAGAAAGAAAAACTATTTAAATGATTGTACCTAACTCGATATTCTAAAAAATCTTAATGATCTTCTGGGATGACTTCAAAATAATAATCATAATAATCAAAAGAGAGAGACGAGGTGTTGCCTGGAATTATCTTAGATTTTCAAAGGAGTAGTCCTATCACCAGATTATACCAATGTTAGCTGATCACCAACATGGTTAATATTTATTTTATTTGAAAAGATCAAAAAAATATTGTTATAATTAAATTTAAGTTTACTATTAATAATTGACGTAATTTTCAAAAACCTACACTTAATATATTTTAGTCGCATTAATCGTTTTCTGTATGTATAATATTTTTATTTATTTTATACATTACATTAAATAATAGGCTTATAGATACTATCATCAGTTAAGTAGGTATTTCCGAAATCTGAAAACTTATAAAACTCTAAGGACTTTAATTTTCAAATAATCACACTTTGATAATCTAAATGTTAAAGTTCTATATGTAAGGATTAAACTCTTTTCATACTTTTCCATTATCCGGAGGTTCTCCATTTCCAAATGTGCTGCAGATGACTATGAGAATAGATTCATTGGCAATTTCCTCCAGAATATAGTTATTCATGCAAAAGTTCTAGAAACGTTATTAGATATTAAATTTTTTCCAAAAATCAGTAAAACATACTAGATAAAATAGCAAAGAATACATACTCTGACATGAAAAGTATTAGAAAATAATTGTTCCAATCTCAAAGCATATGTTTCTGATTTTCCCGTTTCCGTTGCATACAAAATGGTTATTGTCTCTCGATTCGATTTTGTTGTTTTCATTAAAATTACAGCAAAAAATATAACTCTGGAAGTAATTTAGCATAAATGTTATTAATATTTATAGATAATAATCACATCTTCAAGCAAAACTTACTTGGTTACTGAAGAAAATTTGTATTTGAGTGCAACATTGCTATTCTTTGGCCATTGGTAATATAACCAAGCGTTCTCCTGAAAAATCTCATTTGTTTAGTATTTTTTGTACACGAATATTTAATAATTTATTTTTTTGTCAACTCACCTGATAATCGAAACACGGTTTAAGATTGTAACAAAGCATTTCTTGATGGAAAACCGAAGTAAGACTTCCACTCATAGGAGGAACGATCCAAACCCAATCTGCTGGGCATCCACCTCTTTGCTTCTGTTCAGATTCGAAATGCTTTATAAAAGTTTCTGAAGCTGTATGATGATCGACAATAGTTATGTTATTTTTCTATATGTAATTAGAAATGAAAATCAGTATAAAATAACAATAAAAATATCGATCAAAACAATAAATATTAGATTACCTGAAAACTGTAAAGAACAGCTAAATTTACTTCAACTAATACACGATCTTTCCAAAGAGTGCTCGAATTAGACATATCAATACCAAGTCTACAGCCAACTTCCTTTATAGCAAAAATATCAAAATTTATAAAACATCATTTAAAAATATCGAATAATTTTTAAAATATATACTTTTGTAATGTCATATCGCTGTGGATCGCACAGATCTCTTGCACCTATTTCTGTTCCCATATACCATCCGCTAAAAGGAGCGGCAGTAAATATAATTCCTCCAACATCGAATAACATGTTTGAAACCGCTGGAAGAGCATACCACTGTAATCCCAATTCCCGAAACCAAGGATAATTTGGATGTTCTAAATGGACTCTTAACACTAATTCTTCCGGAATTTCGTAAACCTGTGGTCCTTCTTCGGGTGATGATATCACCCACGGTAAAATATCGAATTTTCCACCACGACCTTTCCAACCTAATCTTTGACAAATCTAAAAATTATTAAATCATTTTTATTTTCATAAAACTTTTTAAATAAAATTTTAGTATTTTTAGGTTGAAATTACTCTAGTGAATTTGACTCGTCCTGGATCACCGACGACGTTTCCGTCTGCTTGAAGATATCCTGCAAAACTCAAAAGTTGAGGATTCCAAATTCGATAATCTTCCCTTCCCAATATTCGTTGTGGAAATATTGTTATTACAGATCTATAAAGAGGAATATAAAAGTTATATATAATATTTAAATCGATTTATGAATATTAATAAACGATTTTCGTACCTTAAATTTCCTCCATTAGTGCCTAAGACGAGATGTTGGCACAGTTTTTCGAACATTTCTTTGGTTGATTTGATGTTTCGAGCATCCTGCAAGATTAGTTTGTTCCACTGTATTCTTCCAATGCAACGAGAAGCATTTCTCCAAGCTAATTTCGCACCAAATAACAATTCATCTTCAGTTAAATCATACGTTCCCGTATTTTCAATGCAATTTTTAACATTGTTTATTCTGATTTCGTATTCTTCGTTATTTCTGTTTTTAAAAATAATAAAAAAAAAATTATTTCAATAAATTTCTAAGCTTTATACAAAATAAAAGATAAATAAATAATAAATACTTTACATTTTTTGAGTGGAATAATATTCTTTTAGAAAAATAACAGCTTCGTCAAAAATACACTGCTTGCTTCTTTTTTCGTTAGGTGAACGTATACCAGACAGACCAGACATGATAGACCCATGACAACGATTCTTCTGGCATGCTATATTCTATGAAGAAGAATCTGTATTTGAGATTAATTCATGTATTTCTTGATGTTCTTGGTTCGAGAAATAACTGTTGTTTCACGTGTTTTGATATAATGTTTTTGTACAAATAACTGTTGTTTCACATGTTTTGATATAATGTTTTTGTACATTGTACAGTTGTATAAATTTCATAATGACACGAAAAAGAAAGAACTCTTTAGGTGAATTAACTCCTGGTGCTAAACGAATGCGTTTAACTCGGAGAAAATGAAACATTAGAAGATCGAACAAATCAACAGAATTTTAATAGAGAAAGATAAAGAAGTGAACATTCGAAAAGACACATATTTCAAATAGAAAACGTATCTATACGGGAAAGATTTTCAGAAAACATTGAAGAAAATCCTGAAGGTCATCTAAAAGGTTATAATTTAAGAGAAAGATAATTTAAATACTGTACTACACCATGAACTGCCCGAGCAACGCCGGGCACGGGTATGCTAGTAGTTTATAATTTTGTCATGAGATATCATGTGATACAATACTTTTTAAAAAGTTGTTCTAAAATGTATAATTATGCAATACTATTGCTGGAACTTTGGCAGTCTAATGCTCTGGAATACACAGAGATAAAGGACATACTCATTGGTTTAATCTTTAGAAAAATAAAGGAAAGTGAAAAGAGTATATAGAAAAGCAATAGAAAAAAGAAATCTATGGCATTAATATAGCACTGACAATAAGCAAAAAATTTTTAAACAAACAGCTTCTAATAGATCTATCCAGCCTATGAAATTGGGCAGCCTACAAGGATTCTTTTTAAAAAGCATAATAATACAACACTAACAATTGAATATAAATATTTTTAAATTTTAAGAGTGGATTCACCCAACTTGACATACATGTATATTGTGCCAATATTTAATAAAGATCTGAGTAGGGACAAAGACTATATCAGAATCACAAAAAGAAATCTGAATGACAGGCTCTTCAAACATAAATACAATCTGAGGATAGGCAATATAGGAACCATATTATCTAACTATAAGAGGATGATGATCATAAATTGAGGTTAAATAGAATGATGCCAAAGTAATAAGGCCATGTGAAAATGCTAAAGAAGGTATGATAAGAAATTCAATTAAAATTTTGGAAAGAGTCCAAAATAAAAATATAATTAATAAACAATAAAGTTATAGTATCTTTAATGCATGAGTCTATAGCAAACAAAAGAACATTTAAAAGAACCTTAATAACATGTTAACTCTAATAAAAATCCTTATTTTAATTTAACACTTTCTATTGCATTATGCTCTATCCTAAGCACAAGAATAATTAAAAAAATTTTTGTAATATTTGGAATGATTGTTTTGTTCTGTTCTATAATTTATCTGTACTCTTTTGAAATTTAATGGTGTAAGATGAAGATAGATAGATAAGTGAAAATATTTCTGAAATCTTTTATCTATATATTATTACTGGAAAATATAACATGTTTAACAATAATTTATTTACAATAATAATAATAATAATGTTAATTAATATCAATTATATTTTAAAGAAAATGATCAACAAAAAAAATTGTCATAAATCTACATGATTCTTAATTGCACATATTCGTGGCTATAGTTTTCATTATACAAAATAGTAGAAAATCCACAAAAACTCTGCCTTATAATTTGGCATTTATTTCAAAAGCTTAGAAATTTAAAGTAACTAATATTCATAACTGAAGTATATGAATTTTATTATTTAATTTCTTATGAAAAATTATATTTCATTTGGACAAATGCAGAATATTTAATTATTATATGTAATTATATATTACATGCATATATCATTAAAATTCATAACCAAAATAAAACAATCCAACAATCCATTATTTTTAAAAAATTTTATACAATTATAAAATGCTGAAAAAAAATTATGAAATAAAATTTGATCAATATACAAAGGGTAGTCTGAAAATAAACTTCAAATTCTGCTGTCAACAGATTTTTTTTCTGGAGAACATTATGGATAGGAAGAAACATTCTTACATTATATTTCAACATAGTCCCCTGATTATTGATAAACTTATTGTTCTGATTAACAAGAATGAAGAAGCCCCTTTCATAAAAGTCTGTGCTCTGCATATGGACAAAAGTTCAAACAACTTGTTTCATGTTTTCAGTGAAATGCTACTGTCTAAGCATTCAAAGTTAAAAAAAGTTGGGACTGTAGGGGGATGGTCAAGGCTTTCCCATCTGAATTTGACAATATGGTTTACTGTTGCTATCAATATATGGGATCTCAGGTTGTCTTCAATGAGTATGGTGTCATGCGCCCATTCGTAATAAACAACTGCCTGCACATCTGCAACACATATTTGCTATTATGTTTTCCGGATTAGTATGAGCAGGCACAATCTGCACAGCATTTGATCACTTTTGATTATTGCTATGCATGTGTACTATGTAATCTCAAGACCAAAAATCACATATTACTAGATGAAGGATGTTTATACTAGCATATGGTATATTATACTCTATATGTCTACTAGCTCCAAAAATATATGCATGTGAAACTTATTTTTTGACTTCCCTTTGTATATTATGAAAATTATAATAATTTTTAATTTAAATTTTTTAAAATAGTTTTTAAATATATATTAATGTCTAAATGAAATTAATTTATAATAATGATTTACTTTTAACTTTTAGGTGCCATTTGTGTTTGTTGGAACTGTTGAAAGTATATCCAATGCTAAAATTCTTTTGGAATATCATTTAGCCCATTTAAAGGTAAAATTTGAAAGAAATATAATAAAAATAATTTTTGCATAATGTTTGTAATTTAGTACAGGATATTGTCTGGGACACAGATTTTTATGGTTTATAGTAAGGTCTTTAATGATTACAAACATCACAATAGATTGTTTAAAACTGGAAATATTTTATATGCTAATTTTGGATTGATCTTGAAGTTGAGTTTGAAAATTTTTGATACAGTAATTCTTAGAGAATCAGTATTGCATTTGATTTTTATAATTTTGGTTCAAAAAACTTCCTTCATAGAATAAAGCTTGGAAAAAGTGGTGTGTAGGCTGAAATTAAATATCAGTTAGGTTAAGCAGAGAAGATGCAAAATTATTATATATTTATTAGAAATATAGATTCTCTGTCAGTGTTGAGAAATATTACAAGTAAGAAAATGGAAAATGTTTTAATATTTCAGATATTTAACATTAAATTTTGCATAACATGGAAAAATAGTGGTTTGTGATCTGACAGACCCCATTAATTAAAATTTAATTATTAAATTAATTAATTCATTCATTCATTTATTTAAATTTGATGGTCTTCAGGCAAAAGTTCTCTCTTCAACACTCAAAACTGTTTTTCTATGTATACTTGTATTTTTATTTATTTTAAACTTTGTGATCTACTTAATTGAAAATAATTAATTATACATATTTCAAAACATAAAAGTTTCATATACAAATAACCATATGTTAGGATTTGCTTTTATTAGAGAAGGGTTCAGACTTTATCAAAATAAAGAAGTGTAATTTTTGTTGTCATGTTTGGAAACTATATACAAGGTTAAAAGAAAATTATAGATGCAGGAGTGCTTTCAGGCTGGACTAGCCATTCTCGACGTGTGGCCCTCCAAGCTTTTACATACAGCCTAAAACGCACAGTCATAAATTTAATAAAAGTGCGGAATTCTTCTCCCACATGCAAAAAATAAAAATTCTGATATTAAAAAATTTTTTAAATCTGGAAAAATTAGAATTTTCCTAATTTGCTAGGTTCTTTCTCATGAATTCATAAAATTTTACAGGCCATAGGTCAGTTTTGAAAACACTGACCTATGGCATTCACGAATTGAGAAGTCAAGAGTATTTTGCAGGCTTTTTTTTAAAAAGTCAGACTTTTTTCACCTGAAACCAATCAGTTGCTGACTGCTAATATAGTATGTTGCAGCTCGCTTAATATAGCAAACAAATGTATGTGGCCCAGGAAAAAAAAAATTGATCACTGCACAGCATTTGATTACTTCTAATTTCAAAAAGAAAATTATCAGAAAGTAATCACAAAATAATACTTAAAGCAGGCATACACTCTGTAAAATAAGTAGAAGGACACAAGAAAAATTTTCACAAAACGTAAAGGAAAGGATTTTTTATTCATGAAGAACATAAAGGGATGAATATAAAAATAAATGACAATTGAAAATAATTTACAGAAATAGTAAATAATTTATATCACATCACAACTTGGCACTGTGAATAAATATGTAAAAAAAGTAGGAGGACACTTACAAATAGTAAAGGAAAAATAAAAGATTAATATGAGGTTTTCTTTCCATTAGCACGTATTACCTCAAAGACTTGATTTGGCATAGAAATAAAAAGAGCTTGAATTTCAGTTTGGCAAACATTGGCCCAGAGCGTGTCAAGAGCTTCCTGGAGTTCGTGTATAGATTCATATTGTCTGCCTCCGTCATAAACACGTTTAACCAAAATTGCCCAGATGTTTTCCACAATGTTCAGGTCTGGGCTTCTTGATGGCCACGGTAAAACCCGGACATTGTTGTTTGCAAACCAGGTTTTCACACCTCTAGCTGTATGGATGGAAGCTCCATCTTGCTGAAAAATCCAGTCTTCTCCACCTAGATCAGAGCCATAAGGAAGAAGTGCTGATTGAAGTAAATGAATGTAATCTGTATGTTTTAGTCGGCCATGTAGAAAGGACAGGCATGTTCTTCCCCCATATCCAATAGCAAGCCACACCATCAAACTTCCTCCTCCTTGTGTCGAGTTGAGTTATGTTGCTCCTCATTTCCTAGACAATGCCAATAATATTGAGAGCCATCAGGACCGTCTAAATTAAACTTTTTCTCATCTGAGAAAACAACAGACAACCATTCCGTACACCAAAATACGTGTTCTTTAGCCCAGGCTAAGTGATTAGCTATGTGTTTATTAGTCCACTTACGATGATGCTTCCGCTTCTTAAACTCGAAGGCTTTGGATTGCTTAACGTAATTATAAATGGTTTGTCTGCAAACATGTGTTAGCCGTGTTTGTCGGTGGACCTTTGAAATGCTAGCACCTTTCTTTTTTAACTGTCTGCAGATGTTTCTCTGGTCACGAGGTGAGAGATTTTTCAGTCTCCCAGTCTTCTTTTTCTTCCCATGGGTTTCAGGGTTTCTCAGGAATGATGAAATAGAATTTCAATCTACTTTAAACACACGTGCAATCTCCCTAATAACTTTTCCAGTCTCTTTGTATGCTAGTGCTTGGCCCTTTTGAAAATTGCTTAAGAAATTCTTTTTGAATGCTAGTGCTTGGCCTTTTGAAAATTGCTTAAGAAATTCCTTTTGGCATTCTGACGATAAAGCCTAATCATTAATTAACAGCAAGAAAGCATTCTTGTCTCAACAAGTGCTGCTATGACTACTGTGTAAAAATATGCAAATTATTTACATGTTATATTCAATAACTACAATAATTCAGCACTATCTTGCAGTAAAAACTCTTTATTTTAAAAGCCCTATTTGTTATTATATGCTATTTGATTATATATTAACTAAGTTTGTAGTACTTGTTCTTTAATGTTGTTTAACTATTTGTAATGAGTGTAAGTTTTAAAGAAAAAAGCAAAACAAACGTATTTGTTCTACTGTTCTATTCTAAACTGTAAAGAAGCATGTAATCTTCTATTTTAGAATTCCGTTGTATTTTAAGATGATGCCTGAAGATGGTGTACAACCGAAAACGTTAGCGAAGGGCTTTTAAAATAAAGAGTTTTTACTGCAAGATAGTGCTGAATTATTATAGTTATTTAAGAGTTTAAGCAGTTGCGTACTAAAGTTTGAAAGTTACATTCAATACATATTCATAACAATTAATGTCCTCCTACTTTTTTTACATATTTATTCACAGTGCCAAGTTGTGATGTGATATAAATTATTTACTATTTCTGTAAATTATTTTCAATTGTCATTTATTTTTATATTCATCCCTTTATGTTCTTCGTGAAACTTTTCATGAATAAAAAATCCTTTCTTTTACGTTTTGTGAAAATTTTTCTTGTGTCCTTCTACTTATTTTACAGTGTGTATAAACCTAAAATAACACATAGATCAATAAATTGTATAAAATCATTCATTTTATTGCAATTTTTTAAATTTCTATTGTTGCCACCATGTTGTGACATAAGCAGATTTATTATAACTTTAACATACAAGCCAAAACAAATATCTGGTTTTTACCCCATTCAGCAGTTCACCAGAGTAATAATAATGTCTAATGATATTTAAAATTCATTAGTCAACTGATTATTGCTATGAGAAACATTTGTATATATGCAAACTCTAACTTTCAAACATGGACTTAAACCACACGAAAATAATAACAGAACTACGGCAGGAGATAATTTCATAACTTAAAAATCAAAAAAACAACCATTAGTAGTAGTAGCGCTTTTGATTTATTTGAATCCTCATCAGCTACAAATTAAACTATATTACAGAACGGGTTCTATGGAGTGCACAAAGCATTCTTAACATTACAAAAAAATGGTTACCATAGCAACCTAAGATATATTTCATAGTACAAAAATTAAAATTAATTAACGAATAAAATAAAATTGTAAAATATAGATTAATAAATGATACATAAGATACACAAAAAAAGAAAAATAAAGTGCATAAGATGATAATAAAATTAAATAAAGTTCATTTGAAGACAGTTCATTTGTGGCCAGTAATTTTTTCCAACTTTCTCTTGAAAGTTGGAAAAAAATTACTGGTCACAGGTTAACATTTAATAAAAGAAACACGTTTAATTTATTAAGGAATGAAAAGGATGAAATCAATCCCAACCATCTTCCAGGAGTTTACAAGATTCCAGCATTTGATAAAGACAATAACCAAAATCTTAACTACATAGATTATACGAGTAGGTCTCTGAAGAAAAGAGTATCAGAAACATAGAAGAGACATCCAAAGTAATGCTTCTATGACAGCTTTAGCCCAAAGGGCCCTAGTGAATGACCTACAAGTGGATTGGAACAATGCTAAATTAATTTTAAAGGAACAGGATCCTAGCAGAGGCAAGATAGCAGAAACACTAACCATTTATAATAAGAGAAACAAGACCAGTAAGCCGATTAATAAGTTGGACCCCACAACCATCAATAATGCATGGAAATGGTGTACAAATAAGATTTAATACCTTGCCTTATAACTGTCTTCAAAATGAACGGACCCCACAACCATCAATAATGCATGGAAATGGTGTACAAATAAGATTTAATACCTTGCCGTATAACTGTAGAGGAACATTATCTAATTATATTATCATCTTATGCACTTTATTTTTCTTTTTTGTGTATCTTATGTATCATTTATTAATTTATATTTTATAATTTTATTTTATTTGTAAATTAATTTTAATTTTTGTACTATGAAACATATCTTATGTTGCTATGGTAACCGTTTTTTGTAGTATTAAGAATGTTTTGTGCGTTCCATAGAACCCATTCCAGTAATATAGTTTAATTTGTAGCTGATGAGGATTCAAATAAATCGAAAGCGCTACTACTACTAATGTTGTTTTTTGATTTTTAAGTTATGAAATTATCTCCTGCCTTAGTACTATTATTATTATTATTTTTGTGTGATTTGTTCAGGCAGTGTAATATCTTGCAATTTTATATGGACTTAAGCCACTTTCAAAATAAATTTTTTACCATTCCATTCACTAGCTAATTTTCTATTAACAAAATCTTAGTGAATTTGAACACATTGGCTGTAAATTGTTTAAAAATGAAAAGATCACATAGACTTGTAACTATTATAAACATTAACTTGATTCTTTTGAAAAATGGACTTAAGCTACTTTCAAAATAAACAGCTCAATTTAAAAAACTTAAATAAAATTTTGTATTTGTAATTTTTGATATAGTTGTACTAAAACTAAATGAGAAATTTTAAGTAAGATAAAATTTGTATAGCCAGATGTGCAAAGCTATAAAGTTTTTAAAATCAAGTTTTGCATTTACAAAAAAATGAAATATTGAAATGCTTTTAACTTTTATTGTGTCAATATTCATTTTGTTTCATACTGATCAGATTTTGAAAACTAAACAAAAACTCCTCTAAGAATCTAGAAAGATGATTTACTTGTCTCCCTGGTAGAGAGAATATTTATATGTATCTCTGTAGTGGCATAAATTGAAAGATTAAAAATTTATGAATTGATTTTTTTCCTAAGAAAACTTTTAAGACACTGTTTATGTTTATTTCCATTAAAAAAATCTAATTGAATTTTTTCTAAAGCAAATCATGTGAATGAATATGGAAAGTATTGTTTGTAATACAATATAAATACCATAAAAATTTCAAATTAATATTTCTTACAAGTAAAAAAGAGCTAATGAATATATTATAAATAGAGAGTATTTTAGAAAATAGTACCCATTTGCAAATCGTGTATACAGATGAATGAGCCCAAACAACTGAAGATCAACCAATTTCAGTCACTTGTTTGCTGGTCTCTGACTTAATTTTATCATGCTAGGTGCATTTACATTGTTTAGTTAAAATGAATAAAAAAAAAAAAAAATAGGAATCCCAACACTTGCAAATTGAGATTAATAATTCAATTTCATAATGCATAAAGTGTACAGCCATATGAGATTCATTATCAGATCAAGAAAATTTATGATGATGATATGGATGAATCAGCAGTGGCGCAATGGTGTCAAAGTTTTAAAGAGGGGAGAGAGAGTGCATGATGATGAACGAACTGGTCATCCATCTGTCATTATTTATGATTTGCTGCATCGTGTGGATCACTTCATTAAACAGGATCAGTGTTTCATGTTTGATGTGATCAAATGATCTTGTTTAATAACTGTTGTTCAAGAAATGAAACAATAGTCTACAAAATTCCCACTATTCCCATCAAATACAGAAAAATTTATGCAAAGTGGGTTCTACACATGCTCTCTGAACAACATTGATTGGGGACAAAACAAACTGAATGGGTATTGCATTGATTTTTTGGATCACACTACCAAGAAGGAGATGAATTCCTAACACACATCATAACAGGCAATGAAACTTTAGTTTCCTATGGTATGCAGTTAAGAGAAGTTGAAGGGAACGGTCACCACTCTGGTTGCAAGCTGATTTTTAAATATTTCCTAAAAACCAAAACCTATAATATAAAGCCCAGCTTTTTAATTGGATGGTAATTTGTGAAAAATTTACATTTTATTTTGTATGTATATATTTTTTCTATAAATATTTTATATATATAAAATCGCAACTTGCGGTATCTGGTAACTCAATTGCTTAAGCTAAATTGGCAACCATGCTTGTGCTACTTGCAGTTTGCGCTACACAAAGCATGCATGCATGTTTATTGATACATTTTCTTGAATTCACTGCAGGTTGTGAATGTTATGGGAAATAAATTAAAATTTCTTTTATTTCATTTTCTTATTATCAATTCAATACCTTAATAGCAATGTCAAAAAGATCTAAGGTATGAGAATATTTTTTACTCAGAACAAAAGAAACTACAAAATATAAAAAGACTTTAAAGTGCAGTGGAGGTTTTACTTCATCATTGAGTGTTCATATTAAAAATGTTCATGGCATTAATATTTGTGAAGACTTGTTTCTTGAAGAATCTGATTCTGTGCCCAAGAAACAAAAACTTTGACTGGATTTATTCAAAGGAAATCAATTGAAGAAGAAATTTCAAGGCTTGCTAGTGTTGATGGATTAAGTTTTCATTGTATTGCAAAAAATAAATTTATTCAGAAAATTATTAATTAATCAGTCTTCAGCACTTGTTTAAGTGAAAAAATTTATATTTAATACTTATTTTTTGCTTAAACAAGTGCTGAAGACTGATTAATTAATAATTCTAATAAGAAGCAAAAGTATATAATGCATATTTTGTTATTCAGGAAAGTTTACAAAAGACAAATATTCTTGGATATCTTACCCAACATTGCATGGAGTTAAAAACATGGTGCTTAGCTTTTATGATAAGAAAAAGACTGATCTCACTGATTACTTCAAATCTGCAGTAAACAAAAGGAAATGTTTCTCACTAAGTTTGGATGAATATACTTCCTCCCAAAATAAAAGATACGTGAATATTAATGTTCATGATGCCAGTGAACATTGGTTGCTTGGAATGATCAGGATTTTTTATTCCCTAAATTACTCTAGGATAATAGAAATAGTGAGTAAGAGATTAGAAGAGTTTGGCTTGGATTTCAAGACTCATATTGTAGGTTATACCCATCATTAATGGTTAAATTTAGGAAAGAAATACCTTCATATCATCAACAGTGTATTGTACATTGCATTCACTTAGCAGTTTGCGATATTCTTTATAATAAAGTAGATAAAAGTCATTGTGATGAAGGCCATAATGACAATGTTGGTGAAGAGGAATTTTCCAAAGAATATGAAGAAACTGAAGAAAATCTAAACATAATTGATCCTTTGTTTGAAAGTGACAATGAAACAAATGAGATGCTTCAAATTAAGAACAATATGCAAAAGTGATTGGAAAAGTCCGAAGAATTTGCTGAATGTTTTGAAAATCTCCTCTCAAGAATGATAGATTACAGGACTTTGTTAAGAAGGAATACAATGAAGAACTGAAGCTCATTTTAGACTGTAAGACATGATGGAACAATCTTTTGGCAATGATTGAACACTTTCGAAAGCTCAAAAACTGCATTTCTAAAACTCTGAGAGTAATAGCTTCAACAGAAAATGTTTTTGATGAAGAATGGATTATATTAAAATACATAGTTGAAGCTCTCTGCCCTTTTGAAATTGTGCTAAAACTTCTACCTCAAGATGCCACTTTACTTAAAGCTGACATATTCATGAAGGTCTGCTTGAATAAACTTAGCAATAAAGATAATCCTATTTCTGTTTCCATAAAGGAATACCTTACCAACTGCTATTTGTCATGAAGGCATAAAGAAGTTGTTTCATTATTGAGATACTTAATTAACCCAGAACCAGAAGATAAAAATGACTCGTCAAATTTCCTCCCTATAGCTTCTCAACAAGGCATAAAGAAATTTGCTGAGCAGGCAATTTTGAGACTTTTTCCAAATGAAATTCAAAATATGGAAACAGAAGATCATACTCAGCAATAGCAACATCAGACCATGAGATACAATATAATACTAATATCGAAGCAAAAATGGTGACCTAATGTTTGAGTACATGAAAGAACTGAAGAAATTACAGCTACCTAAGAAAGGTTTACAGTGTTTTAACATAAACACTGAGTTTAAACATTTTGAAACTACTCTTCAAAAAACTGACAATTTGCAACTTTTGTTTGATGCACTTCTCACAATATAGTCAACAAGCATTGAAGCTCAAAGGCCATTTTCAGCAGGAGATTATTTTTTTGTCAAAATTACGTTTAAGAAATGGAATAAAATCAAAAGTTTATGATTAAATAAGGATTTATTTATTTAATGAAATTAAAATATGGTCTTTAAAATTAAGTAAATTATAATAATAAATTATTTTCCACATAAATGTTAATACACTTGCACCCATTGTGAACGGTCATCTATTCTGTTTGAGACCGCTTCAAGATTGATGGTCTTTTAAGTCTCCCAAAAATTAGTGACTGGATGGATTCATTTGAAATTTATAGGAATAAAAGATCATTTCTTATCTTGTTGAAAAATTAAAATAAAATATTTTACAATTTGTTGTTTATAAGATTTAGATGATTCATTGACTTAAAAATATTTAATGATTAAAAAATAAATAAAGTCTTTAACAAATATACAACTCAAATATCATCTAGAAAACATCAGTCTCTTATATAAACAAATATTGTAATACAATACTGGTGCTGGCTTGTTTATATATATGAAAAAATAAAACTTCAAAATTTTATTCCTAGATGAAATCACTTGTATCAAGTATACAGGTAGCATTGACAGGGTATGTACAAAAGAGCTGAGCGCATGTTAGAAGCAGGAATAACTTTTTATTGCTTTGAATTCTGATACCCATATTTAAAACGTGCATGGTCTGTTTAAGTAAATTGCTCTCCCATGTTTAAAACAGGCATAGTCAACAATGTGTTAAAAAATTTTTATTCTTCATTATTATTGGTAAATAAGTAAATGAACTTTTATACAAATGAACTACTGCCTTGGGTACAATCTTGAAATGAAAGTTATTTATTTGATATGGCAATAAAAAAACCATGGTGTCTAGAAAACATACTACTAGCACTTCTAGATCTACTATTTTGTTTTTTCTGGTTTCATAGCAGATGACAGAGTTTCTGCTATAAACCCAGTTTTATTATATTGTATAGCTGGTTTAAATGTCTTTTTTATGAATTTCTGCCATTTATTTATTTCAATTAATGTTCATATTTTTGATTTTTTCGATACTTCATATTTGAAAAAAAATTGGAAACCTGGGAATTCATAAACTGAAAATTACATGTATATAAATTTTTCTTACTGAAGAATGTTTTTGTCAGTTACAAAAAAAACCAAACACAATAGTTGAAGTAAAAATATATACCAGTAGTCCTTGAGTTATGACAGGGTTCTGTTCCAACATCTCCATCATAAGTCAGCTCTAATATAAATCAAGAACTTTTTAATTCTTGATTTATTTGTTTTCTGTTTTAGTATTTTCATAAATTAGATTTCTATTTAACTTAAAATGGTTAAACTTAAAACTTACCTTGCTTTTTTATGTTGGAATTTAATTAGTAGCATTATTTCTTTTAATGGACATGACAGAGTTACAACAAGATACAGTAATAAGGCTTTGCTTACCAACTAATGGCAATGCATATACAAAAGCAATATGATATATGTATGTATATGCAAGTGGCAAAGATGAATTAGAGAATTTTTAGTAATAATTTTTAGCCATCATAAGTACAAATCATCATAAGTTGAGGACTATCTGTACTTTCAAAAGGAGAAATTCTCAGATTAACACTTTCATACTGTAGTACTAAAATTATAATTTTGTTTGATTTCTTTTAAAGCCTCAATGTTAAAATTTTGTTAATAATTTGATGTTCCAGTTGTTTATAATTTATCCCTTCTGAAACTTTTACTTTAGTACACTCAGCCTCATTTTAATTTTTTAATTATTAAACGTAATTTATAAATTTATTTATGCAAAACAATCAAAATAAAACCAAAAAAATATTTATAAATTTATTTATGCAAAACAATCAAAATAAAACCAAAAAAAATTTTTTGTTTTTGTTTAAAGGCATAATTTATAAATTTATTTATGCAAAACAATCAAAATAAAACCAAAAAAAATTTTTTGGTTTTATTTTTTGGTTTTTTACCGTGTAAATTGAGTGCCGTGCAAATGAGGGCTAGGTGTATAGTGAAGCTAGTTTAACTGCTGATATTATGTGAAGTTTTATATATTTTTCAAAATTTTTTTAAATTAATAATCAGATTAACAGAAGAAAGAAAAATTAATGACTATTAGTATTTTTGTGTATTTAATTGATGATAACTTTTAAAATTTGTTTATTATTTCACATTTTTGTTAAAACTGTTTGATTGTATGAAATTATTTAATATTTTGCAAGTACTTCTTTTGATTTTAAAATTTATATTTTATTATTCTGATTTTTGCATCATATATAAGAAAAATATAAAATTCTAAAAAGTTTTTATGATTGTTTTGTATAATAAAATTTTTACTGCTATTGATAACACTAATTACTTTGATCATTCTTCAAGTCCCATTACTTTAAGATTAAACTTTCAATTGCATATAATGCAAGACAAAAATTTTAAAAAGTCAAAATACACTTGATTCTTGTTATTCGCAGTAGTTACGTTGTGTAAATTCTTGGCAAATACTGAATTAACGAATACTGAACCATTGTGCCTAAGGGAAATATAGAGTTAGGTTCCTGCCAATATTTCTTCTCAACATTTTCATTCTTGCTTTATCTGTGTTTTTCTGTTTAAAGTCACCTTATTTAATGTGTATTACAGTACTTGTGAATAATTACAGTAATTTTTATTTACTTTTTTAAAACACTAACTATGTAGATTTGAACTTAGTTTTAATGGGTAGTTGTTTGATGTGTCAGCTGACACATTGTCTTCCTGAATTGCATTGAAAAACTATGTCAGCCTTGTCTGCATTGCTTTTTGCTTCAGATTTTTTAAAATCTTGGCATAAGTAATAAATGCGCAGGAAGTTAAGTGCCTAAATTTGCTTAAATTTGAGGTTGCGTTTAAGCATAGGGTCACATATTCTATGGGACCTGCAGATGATAAGAACAAGCTTTTTAATTAAAGTCCAAGCATTAATGCAGTATAAAATTATAACTCAAACTTTCTATTGTCTATTAAAAACGTTTTCGGTATTTTGTTCAATTAAATTGTTTATTTTGTCCGGATTTAGCTGATGCACCCTGTATATATTTTTTTTATATTTCTTTATATAGAAAATAAAATAAAAGTAAACTATAAGCCAAATAAGTATGATAAACTGTTTATTCAAAAATGTTTTTGGCTATCCACATAGCCTACTTCAGTTGAAATGTATTTCAACTTGAAGTAGACTATGTGGATAGCCAAAATGTTTTTGAATAAACAGTTTATCTAACCTACTTGGCTTATAGTTTACTTTTATTTAGTATTTACAGTAAAAAGTATTTACAATATGAAAATAAAATAATTATAATAAAATTAGCTTACATTTAAAAGAAAAGAAGCAGGTCCAGAAGAATCTGTTGGTTCAAAACAGATCGCTTGATAGTCAAAGAGATGAACTCTGAAAATTAGACAAATATATGGGTTAGTATCCATTCTGTTCTCAGATATAATCATGATGAATATAATCATATTAAAACAGCACTTTAAAAGAAAAACTTTTCTTCTATTTTTGGTATTTAAGATTTTCCTGAAAAATGTTGCCTTAATATAATTAGATAAGCATTTTAGATTAACTGTAAAATTCTTTTCAGTGAATAAAAAATATTTAAATTACTTACTTTTTATAGATTCCATATTTAATCATTGAATTAAACAAAGTAAAGTCAATTTCTCCAAAAAACTTTCCAGTCTGAAATTTAATATATTTATTTTTCTGAGTGCACATAATATCAATAAAAATTTTTTTAACTTTCAGAAAATCAATAAATCAATAATATTTCAAAGTGAAAACAGTATTTTCTAAGCAAGTTCTTAATTTTGGTTATATATAAAAAGCAAATACAGGTAGTCCTCCACTTATGACCATTTATACTTATGACAGAATGTCATTGATAAATTCTGTGATTGGTCAAGGAAATTGACAAAGGATTTGAGTCCCTGACTAATGGTTTGATATACAAAAAACATCATTTCTGTGTCTGGTTCATGTATTTTTGTGTTTGTTAAGTTTATTACAATAAAATAGAGTATAATAATAAATCAAGTTGAAAAGTATTAAACTGCTTCTAGTTCATTAAATTCAAAATAAATCTTAGGTTCTTAACTGCTATGTTTAAATCTTTAAAATTAATTAAAGTCCAAGCACTAACAGCAGTATAAAATTATAAATCAAACTTTTTTATTGTCTATTAAAAACGTTTTTGGTCGTTTTTAATTCGACCCTCTTCAGTTAATTCTTTATGCATACACCGAATACAAGAAAAAGTTTTTGAACAAAAATAATATTAGAACAATAACTGAAACTATTTAAAAAAAAATGTTTTGTTTTTTGCGTTACCATGGAGACCTAAATTACGATGCACAATTATATTTATTTTGTTTTACTGTTTACTTGTTTTTTTACTTATGTTTCAGGCTAAGATTTTTTTTGAGTATAAAAATTAAATGATTCTCCATTATTTAAATAGCTTCTCTTTTAGGGCATATTTCCATGGTATGGCCAGCTCTTTACCTGGATATTCATTTATCGCGTTTCCACTTTTTGATCATCTAATAATTTCTAGCGTTTCATTAAACAAACCCTCATTTTTGGTATTACATGGTTTTATTACCTTTGCTTTTTCCCATTCTACTTTGATATTTTCTTTGTATACCTTTCTGCTTAATGCTGTGTTCATTTTGGCAGTTTTTATATCTCTTTTGTGTTCTTGTAGCCTCATTTATAGCGATCTTGTTGTAATCCCTCTATACTCTTCTTTTTTGTCTTTATCTAAGTTCATTACTGGGACTATGTACACTCCTGGTTTGTCTTTATTCTCAGTATTGTCTTTATTGTTCCTAAAGTGTCTATATATCGTAGGATTTCTCTTTGGGGCTAGCCTTGTCTTCGTCTTTCTTGCTAGATACCTTACTACCAGCAGTTTTGAAGCTGGGTACGGAAGCTGGATGTATCTATTGGTTTCTTGTCTATTCTGGTTTTTGTTTCGCATTTCAGTAGATTCTGGAGGTGATTGTATTTTCATTTCTACCTGTTCTTTAACCTTTCTTAAATAATTCTTACTATACCCATGGCTCTCTCCTATTTTTTCTATTATCCTGTATTCTGTTTCCTTCGCATTTAGATCTGAGGAATGAGTTATTGCCCTTCTATATAGCACTCTAAGAGCCAATTTTTTGTATGCCTCTATGTCTTGCGACCATTTTGGGATGGTGGCTGGTATAGTATTTGATTTTCTATATACCTTAGTTTATGGGCACCAGCTTCTACAGTTACTTCTACATCCAAATAATGCATTTTCGTATTTGTTAGTTGGTCTTGTACTAGTTTTAGCCCTAATGTTGGTATATTAAAACTGCCTTGGAGGTCTTTGATTTCCGCTTCTTCTTTTATGTATTACGAATATGTCATCTACGTAACAAAGATATAGGGATATAGAGGCCTTGAATGAGGAGATTATATCTTTTTCTATGGTCCTTATTAGGATTTCCATGAGGACTCCTCCCATTGGAGTGCCAATCGGAACTCCAATTTCTTGTCTATAATACAGTACACTCCCGAGTATCCGACCTAATGTGGCGGAAGGGCAGGCCGGATAACAAAAAAGCCGGATAGGCCAGAGTTCTATGAACTCATTTCACTACAACTTTTTTTCATTTATCACCCATTTTGAAATTTCACTGTAGTACACTTAAAAAACATTAAGCATACCCCAAGAACAATTTACGAATACTGTACAGTTATAATCAGGAACAGGGGCAACAATTGAGGTCCATTACACACTAACGAAACAATGAACAACGAGCAGAACGCTGCTCTTTTCCTGTCACAACTTGTATTTTGAACACGACACGTAGGAGGATCGTAGCAGACACCTGCTTCCAATGCTTTGCAATGTTGCCAATGAACGCCTTGCCTTCCTCATTTAATTACGATAAAAGAAAACTAGGCCGGATAGTTGCGAACTAGATACTCAGGAGTGTACTGTATTTACCTCTGTTTGTAAATACACTGATATAGCATATAAGATGAGTTATTTCTCTTAAGGTGGGTGCTGTAGTCATTGTGGTCAGAACATATTTTAATAGAAACCTATATAAGGCGATGCACATAGAGGCTATCTGAATAGAAGGATACAATTTTTCAAAATTGTATGCTGCCATTATTTCGTACGTTCCAGGAGTTCTCTCTAATATATTATTTGCGAAGTCCTCTGCTGGTTTTACAGAATATTCATAGTCTTTTAGATGATTTAAACACCAGTTTGCTAGTTGCCTTTCTAGCCCTATCGTAGGACATGTCATTCTGTATACTATTGGTACTATTGAACCCAGTAAAAATACACAAGTGTATTTTTACCAGGTTCTTATGCGTTTTCATGTATCCAAAAAGCTTGGGATATCCTGGGACCAGTACTTTCTCAAATTTCAGGAAGTCCAGAAAGTCCTTTCTCTTCCGAAGGTTTTGAGTTGCTGCCGTGAGGGAGCAGATGGAGTTCTCTTTCATGATCATCTGCTCCCCTATGGATACCCTGGCGGCAAATTTGACAACTTAATCCGCAAGATCCGCACCAAACAATGTAAAATGCGCAACACATTATATGCTCTGGTCGACATTACCACATCCAACCAGGAAGCTCCGACCAAGCACTTCTTATCTGTTCCTCTTAAAAATACTAGAAACTTCGCGGCACCCTATGTGCCGTGAAGTTTCTAGTATTTTTAAGGCAAAACATAATTATCATATCTCCAAAAGAAGAAACACTACAATGTTCCAAAAAATATGAAATGATAAGGAAACTAGGCCTAACGCCGAGAGGTGCGGGGTATACGAGATACTGTTAGTCGATTCTCTAACTAGCAAGGTAAGCTATTACATCGGAATAACCCGACAACGCCTGAAAGAATGTATGCAACAGCATTGGTACAATGTTAGCAGATTGTATAAGAAATGTTTTTTAAAATTTTTCTCTGGGGTTCAGTGCACCACTTCTAATCATGTAATCATTAAGTGGCGCATTACGTCGTAATGCGCCACTTTTGGCGCAAGCGCCATAAATTGGCCACCCTTGATGTAACGGGTAAAAGTTTGTGACATCATTTCCCGGTTCAGTCAAAAACTATATTTAAAATATGCTTATTTGTACTTTTAAACGAGCTCAAATCAAAAAATGCAACTAAACTTTTTTACTCAGAATTTTATCCTCTACAAGTCTGTAAATTTTGGTTCAACCTTTTTTTGAATCACCCTGTAGGCCTATAGCAGTGGTTTTCAACCACTGTGCCGCCAAACCTTTGACGGTGTGCCGCGAAAAATTAAGAATGAATTGTATGTATGTATAAAAATTGTATGTAATTGTATGAATCATATATATTAATAGTTAAACGTGGTTGGCTGGATATCCTTTTGCAGCCAACCACTGTACCGATTCCTATAAGGCATCATTAAAAAAGTTATCCGAAATTTAAAAATTAAGGAATAAAAATTAAATTAAAATTATAGTTTCTCTAAAATCACAAAATCCGCAGGTGGCAAAAAAAATTAAGGAATAAAAATTAAATTAAAATTATAGTTTCTCTAAAAAGAAAATCCGCAGGTGAGGCTGTAACTTAATAAGGGCCGCTATTTAATGATCCCATATATGAGTTTGTAAATAAGAATAAAATATAATAATCTGTTAACACTATTTGCTATCTATGGTAAACATTGACAACGTGTGAACACGACCTTCCAATGAATTCAAATAAAATAAAAGTGACAATCGAGTGTGTAAAACACCCTCTACAGAACTCTAGCGAAACTATTTTCGTATTCACCAATCAATTTTCTGATCTTTTAACTTTTTGATTCATTTAAAAGGAATGTTGCCATATGGCAAAAGTGTGCTGGAAAGGGTTAAAAAGTAGCCCAAAATCGAAATTTCAGAAGGAAATCAATAGATAAGAATAAGAATAGGATTTTAATGTATATTTTCTAATTATGATATAACCCAATACAATTTACAAGCACAAATACATAAAATCACATCACATACTATATAGTAAAATCAGGGCCGGTCCTAGGCGGTAGGTAAGGTATTTATTTATTTGTAATAGAAATAGAGGGCGTACTCAGTGGTTTAACCCATAGAAAAGGAAGGAAGAAATGAGAAGAAAATAGCGTAAGTTGAGGACAGAGTTAAAGATTCATGCCTAAGAAATTGGACAGGCCACAGAGAGAAGAGTAGTAATGAAAGCGGTCAAAATTAAACATACAACAAAACACAAAATATTACATAGTGTATGTGATGAAACGGTAAAACAATCCAGAGAACAAAAATCAGAGACAAAATTTGTTTCGATTATTTCGGTCCACGGTGAAAACACAGTCAAACTGTTAATTGTTGTTGACAAATTGTTTTAAAAGAAACAAAACATAAGGCGAAAGCACTAGGTTGAAGATGATTTGATGAGAGCTAGATGATGGGAACTTTGTTGAAAAGAGATGCACTAGATGATAAGTCAAAATGAAGATCACTCACATAAGCACAAACAGTGGCAAACACGAAGTTAAAGGAACAGGAATATGTGGTAAGGTTGGAAGAGAATTTGATTTAAAAAAAAATCAATAAAATGTGAAAGCAGAAAAGCAACGGGCAAAAGGAACTTAGTTCCTGACCATGAACTGTCTGTCATTACTAAGTGCCTGAGTAAGATGGAAGAATTTTTCCATTGCTTTCGAGATTCACAGAGGCGCGATATTGCGATTCACAGGGCCAATTAAAGCCAGCTGGTAAAACAGTTCTTTTCAAGTTCTCTCTGTAGTTAACAAATTTGTTGCAGTAAAAAATGAGATAATAAGAGGTTTGAGCCTCATCAGAGTTGCAATTGCACAATTCAGAGTCTTTAAGACCAAAACAATGCGAGTAACTATTTAATTTATTATGACCAGTAAAGACTTGCGAAGTGAAGAAATGAGGAGTGTAGTGTTTGCAGAGAAAGAGATCCTTAATATTAGAAATGAACTGAAAGGCGTGTGTGCCAATATCAGAGTTGTTCCGTTCTTCTTGCCAGATATCTAAAATATAATCCCTATAGTTATATTATAGGGATATTAGGGATAGTAGATATTATAGAGATTATAGTTAATATAATCCCTATAGTTCTTTCGATGACACTGGTAGAGATCTTTTTTGTAAACCACTTTGAAGTCAGTGGTGCTTGCTAATTTAGCTAGGTGGTCAGCCTTGTCGTTACCCCCAGTTGTTGGAGTGACAACGGATCCAGTGGAAATTTATAGTCCATTTGGCACTGAGAGAGTCCAGAATGTTGCGAATTTCTGAGACAAGGTTAAACTTAGATTTATGTTGGTCTAGAATTTGAAGCGCAGTACGGCTGTCTGAAATAACGAGGCAATTCCTTCGCTGACAATTAATAGCGCTGAGGGCCTTTAGAACCTTAAGAATAGCGAACTGTTCAGCTTGGACAATGATACAGTTGTTATCGAGTTTAAAACTCCCTTGGTAAAGAGTACTAGCGAGATGGTTGATGATAATAACGCCAGAACCAACCCCATAGCTGTTTTTGGAGCCGTCTGTAAACATTAAGATATTATCGCTAGAATTAGGGACATACACGCTAAATAATAGGTTCTTGAAGCGTGAAGGATAGGTAGAGTATTTAAGAGATTCCTCGAGTCCATAACGGGAGCAGTATTTAGTCAGATGATCTATTTGAATTGGAAGTCTTCTGGAGTTATAATTTTGGGATGATATAGCTTTAACAGTGTTAATCTAATCGAGTTCCTGAATCCTCAAATGAATAGGGATAATCCGTGAAAGAACTAAGATAGCATTAGTAGGAGCTGTTTTATAGGATCTACTGATCCTAAGGTCAGACATCCTTTGAATGGTAAAGGCGTTTCCTTTTATTGTGGCAGTTGTTAACAGCTGAGCTCCAAACCGGAGCAGCATAGGTGAGAACAGGCTCAATGGCTCCAATGTAGATAGCTTTCATAGCGTTACTTCGATGGCCCCAGGTGTTTCCAGAGAGACAACGGACACTATTGGTAATCTTGAGAACTTTATCATATAAGTAATTGATATCAGAAGTCCAGTTAAGTTGATGATTCAGAATGACACCAAGATATTTGAGTTTTTGACGTTAGGAAGAAGAAGAGAATCAATTTTAACAAAAATCCGTTTCTTCAAAGGGCATTGTCTGCCAATCATAAGGCAAGCATATTTGGCGTAATTGATGGGGACTTTGTTATCAATACTCCATTTATTAATGAATTGTAGCAGTTCGTTGATCTTAGTTTGGAGGTTGTCGCGGCTTTTGTGGCTTATCACAAGGACAGTGTCATCAGCATAGGCTTGGATGTAAGGGCAATGAGGTATGGTTTGGGAGGATTCCAAAAGGTTATTAATAAGAATGTTCCATAAGCAAGGTAGGCGACTGCCTACGGCAGCAAAATTTAGGAGCGGCAAAACCACCTGAACTAGAGAGATAAAAAATATATATATATCATTTCTAACTATTTAAGGCTAATGATAGTAAATTATGAATAATATCATTATCTAAATTTATGAAAGGCCCCTATAGTGTTTTTATTTAATTTATGAGTCTCAATTCTAAGTGATAAATTTTTGCCTTTTGGAGCCATATTTAGTCTATTTAATGGAAAGTGTTGTGGTCTAAGCCAAACTGAAACTTAGGCATAGGATTCTGATTAATGATTAAAATATAGTCCTATAGCCTAATTCATAGGCCTAGTGGCTAGCACTCTTACACATCAAGATAAGAAATAAAAAACAGAAATGCAAGAGGGTTATTGAAGGTAGTCTAAGGTATCTGCTCTAATGCCAATGTAACATATTAATTTAGTTTGATAAGAGTTCATTTTAATTTTTTAAGTGCAGTGTGTTGGTTCATTTTAGCCGATTTATTAATTTAGTTTGATAAGAGTTCATTTTAATTTTTTAAGTGCAGTGTGTTGGTTCATTTCAGCCGATTATGTGGTTTTCTGTTTGATACTCAACTCCAGTGGACCAAATGAATGCTCCGCTCACTCTGCTGGAGAGTATAACTCCAGTGGACCAAACGAGTGCTTCGCTCACTCTGCTGGAGGGTAATATATACATATATGAAAGAAAAATTAGAATTAAATTTAAATTTATTAAATTACCGTATATACTTAAATATAAGCTGACTCCCCGACTTCAGATGTTAAAATTGGAAAAAATGCGAAACCCGGTATAAGTCTACCTAGACTTTACCGCTTAAAATTCGATAAAAATCCAATGTCCAATTCAAATACTGATGATGAAACTGATTTTGAAAAATTATTGGATCAAGCACACCATCTCCAGTGCCAAAAAAGAAGAAAACTCAAATCTAATACTCAAAAAAGTAAACCCTACAAATATATCGTAAATAGCAAATTTCAAGGTGGAATTTAACAAAACTTTAATAGAAGTTGAACATTTTGAAAGAAAATCTAAATTAAATGTTAGAGAGGCCAACTCTAAATATCCTGAAATTGTAAAAGATGCTACGCTTCTTGTTACAGCTCTGCCTCCAACACAGGTCAGCGTAGAGAGACTATTTTCTTCACTCCATTTGATCAGAGCTGATCAGAGAACAGACAGCTGAACTTGCTGAGGCTGTTTTGTTTATTAGAAATAATGCTTAAATTTAATTTTGGTATTTGCCTATTTGGTATGTAATTAAAATTTAAAACTCTAAAAAGAAGCTTTTACTTTTTAATCCAGTGTTAATTTTATTTTAACAGGCATTTATACTAGTTAGAACTTGGAATAGTTATTTAGAAATTATATTTAAAGTAATTTTGGCATAACTAAATGCTTCCAAGGAGAAAAATTTTATTATTATTCAAATTTCAATAGCAATAAAATAAATCATGTAAAATTTTAAAGGACATGCATTTCTCTTTTCAGTGTATTAAAGTTGCTAATTGTTATCTCAGTTGTTGATATTGTAAATTATAACAACCTATACACAGCCCAAATTTTGGATAATATCTCTTAAAAATTGTAAGAAAGTATGGGCCAAAGTGCTATAAAATTAATATAAAGTAGCTAGAAGACTCACTTGCAATAATAAAATATTAAAATTAACTATGCAGGAGTTGGAGTCAGATCTTACAAATTTTTGGGAGTCGAAGTTGGATTTTTTTAAAAGGTGGAGTTGGAATTCGGATTTTATTTGACAGGTGGAGTCGGAGTCGGATCATTTACTATCCGACTTTGCAACGCTGCCGGGAACATAAAATCAATTCCTGGTAATCCCGGGAATGCATTAAAATTTAATAAAATCTAAAAAAGTGGTTATTTATAATTAATATCAATAACAAATACACAAAAGAAGGATATTAATAAATTCCAAAATTTATATTCCTTTATATATGACTAATTTACAATTCGAACTACAAAATACAAATAAAATATTCATCACTCATTCTTGAAGTATGATTTGAGAAAACATAAGCAATCAATGCTCTTATTGCTCAGCCTAGTTCTTAGCTTTGTTAATAAACAAACCAACAGCAGAAAATGCTCTTTCTACTTCAACTGATGATGGAGGAATTGTTTTCAAAGCCTGGCCAAATTTTATAATACTTGATGATCGATTTCCTGTTGAGTCAAATAACTGTAATTCTTGCTTCACAACTTGCTCAAGCTAGAACTCAGGCTAGTTGAACAACATGGGACCTTTATCTTTGAGTGGATTGCTTTTTCTAATTTTATGTTCAACATCATTGGTTTCTCTTCCAAATTTCCTATGCTCTCTTTTTCACAGATTAAGTAGGTAATTCACAATCACTTTTTGAATTACCTATTTAACATTTTAATAATAATTTAATTTAAAATAATGCAAATTTTAGGTTGGCTTCATAAGAAGGAAAAGAAGTAAACAAACCTACCAAGTTGCCAACATGTGTCACACTCACAGATCAATTAAGTATAATCCATGATCAGATGTGAGTGCACTCTGTTAGTGTAACCACGCCTACATGTTTTTCCATATTGCCAATTATCAAATTCTTTGATAAATAACTCTCGTACAGTCTTCGGGATCATATTTAATTGTATTTTATAATTTTTTTCTATCTGCGTGGTAGTTCCTGGGAATTCCGGGAACCAACTATAATTCCCGGGAATACAAAAAGTGTGAAAATCTTACAATTTTCCAGGTTCCCAGGAAAGAAACCCTAGTTGTGAAGTATAGTAGTAGTTATTGATGTCCCTCAGCTTTCCTCTTGTTGAGGTTCTTCCAATAGGTTTCTGTGTTTCTTTTTGCAAGGTCATTATTGTTCACGGTTTCTGGGGTTTTCTTTCGCTCTCTTTTGTTCTATTGATATTCTTGATTCTTTTTGTTTCCTCATGTTAAAGTTGACTTTAGCCTTTTCAAAAGTTTTTGTGGTATTTCCACCTGTTTCTTCAATTGGTTTGACTTATCTAGGGCTAGTTGTTTGTTTCCGTGGTGTTTCCTGTTGTTTCCCTGAACTATTTGATTTAACTTGCATTTGTAGTTTCGTTTGTGGTTCCAGCTGTTTCCGGGTGATTCTCATTGCTATTTCTTGTATATTTGATTGTTCAGTAGTTTTCTTTTGATTCTAGCATGTTTCCAATTGTTTATCTCTAATTCTATTGTTCCTGATCAATTTATTTGGTGTCAGATTTCCAATTTATTGGATATAATGCCAGTGGTACAGAGTGAATGTGTTTGTGTGAATGGATTCTTATTTCCAGGCAAACTGCCTCCTCTGGTGCACTTCAGCTGTTGGTTTTTCTCCACTGACGTACTTCCATTGGTTTTTCCCAATAGCTGAGGTGCGTCAGTGATATGTCTACCCCCACTTTCTTTCTTGTGGGAGTAGAGATATCAGAATATTTAGGTTAGGTCTGGTTGGTATTACTAACACCTTCGTGTTCTAAATTTCTTAAGTTGAGTGACTGTGGTATGCTGGTTATTAGCTGTAGTCCTAGTCCTAAGTTACTAACACACTAACATTTTATTTAATAAAAAATAAAAATAAATAAAAATAAAATAAAAATAATAAAAAATTATTAGTTTCAGGCATTAACATAGTTGATGTCTTTTATTAACTTAAAATTTTCCTCTTAACATACTTTCTAGATATACTACTAATTGGTTCTTAGATTTCTAATAACATAGTACTTAATTTCTACTAACATAGTTTTAAGTTTCTACCTAACATAGAATAGGTTATTAATACTCCTCTATACAGGGTTACTCTCACACACATCATCACATAGATTAAGTTGGAATGGTTCTTTGCTTTTTCTATATTTCACATTTAATTTTGGCCCAAAACAGCTCCCTTAGTACTCTATTTGAGTGGAAAGCGGCAATGAAATTTTAGCCACCAAACTTACCATACAAAAGAAAAGACTTATAGATGGCCTTTTGTTTGGTACTGTTATTATGGTCTTTACAATTATTAAAATAATAATCTTTTGAGTCTTGAAATCATCTTGAATGCAATTTATTTCTGTGTTTTGTATGTCTATTCCTTTTTTATCATTTTATTACTGTTATTCTAAACAATGATCAATCCACATGTGCCTATTGCTGTTTATTATCCTGAGAAATAATTGTTGATCTGTATTTATTACAAGTGCTTTTATCAATAGAACTGTTTAATTTTGACAGATGATTATAGGTTGATGTCTTGACTAACAGAGATATTTCATAGAAAAATTTCGAGATGAACATATTTTGGTTCATCTTTAAGTTTTCATTTACAACTATGAGCTGTCAAAGTGAATGGCTGAGGAGACATGGGTAGTCTGGCTAATTAATAATCAACTTCTCATTCACTATCCATGGATTTCCTTAGTCATTTGATGAAATTATTCACTGACAAATGGCTGTACAAGTTAGAAAGGGAAGATTCAGCTTTATTTTCTCTCTTGCAAAATACATGATGTCACAAAAATCATCAATAAAAAACAATTCAGATTTATTAAAATGGAAAATGCTTATTCAATTTATTGATTTTTGTTTTATTTTAAGTACTATATATCCTTCTTAAATATTAAATTATGCATAATTATCATCTGAGAGATAAGATAATGATGAAATTTAATCCACCAGAAAGCAAATATTCCAGGTAGATATATCCCATGCCATTTATTGAATAAGTTATAAACTTTTGCCAATATTTGAAATATTTTTCAGAATAAGTATTTTTAAAAAATATTTAAACTTAACTTCAGTTCATAGAAATACAAATCAAAAGGCTTTATAAAGTTTCATAGCATAGTGTAGTGATTTCCAAACTTTGTTACTACACCTTTCCTAAAACATAATCTAATCTTAGTACCCCCTTATTTCATTATTTCATAAAAGTAATACAGACACGTTTCATGGCAAAACGTTATTAATACAAAAAAATGGAAAAAATAAACGTAATTTACAATCATAATTTACAATTATGATTTTTTTATTATAATTTACAATTATAATTTACAATCATAATTTACAATTATGATTGTAAATATTAACATAATAATATTAACATAATATTAATCATTTAATGTTAACATAATTGGTAATCATTTTTAATTAATTTATTTTTATAACAACAAATAATAGTTGATACAGTGCCCTCTTGGCCAGCCTGACATTTGAATTTGACGTTATTATTTTTATTGGTTATTGTTACTAGTAGTTCTAGCAGCTGTTTTATAAACTATGCATTTGCAAGTGTGTCATCTATTATATAGCATATATCTTATGTTACAAAAAATTATATTTCTGTCAAACTTTTCACTACTCCTTTTGCACTAGTGTGCACCTCCGAGGTTGAAAATCGGTGGCATAGTGTTTGAGATATTTCAGTCTTAAAATGTATTTGATACTAATGAGGATAAACAAATTATTATATAGGTATAGATAACTTGATTATTTGAATATTAATTAATTACATATATATAAATAAAAACTATTGAATTTCTTTTGCAGGATTGGAATGTTTTTATGGAAAGATTTACAGAACTTGAATTGTGTGCTCAACATTCTGAAGTAGTTATTAATAATAAGCTACCTTCGATACAAACAACAACTGATCTCTCACTTATTCGAAATGATACAAATCTTACTCAGCCATTTGTTCTTCTTTCTTCAAATGCAAAAACAGTTGATCGTAGCAAGAGTATGGGTGCTCTCTTACCTGACATAGCAGGCCAATATGATGATGATGAAATAACAGATAATCCAATAAATGTTACAGTTTCAATTTCAGTTCCTCTTCATTTAAATATGAATACAAATAATTATCCTGCTACAATTTTAAATATGATAGTTCAAGGTCATCAGTTGGGGATTTCAGGTCAGTAGAAATATTTTCTTTTTACTTCAGGAGGTTTTTAATAAACTATGTTTCAACATGAAAAATAAATGCATGCACTCATGTACCTACATAAGTGTTATATGAGCCACTCACTTGCCAAATTGATTAACTCCACAAAATGAAAAGTAGAGAAAAATAATAAAATAATACATAGACTCCACAAAACAAAAAGTAGAGAAAAATGATAAAATAATATAAATTACTTTTTAAAATTCCTTTTAAAATATAAATTCAAATAAACATTGTAGAATGTATTATTACAAGTGTAGTTTTTATCTAATGGCATATAAAATACATAAGATAGTATATCCTTGGAGTAATCATTATTTTTATTACAATTTTTGTATGACTGATGGAGTTAATCGATTTGGCAAGTTAAAAGAAATAATAATAATAATCAAATTCAATCTTCAAAATATCTTTAAAAAAAGTAATGCAGTATATATTTCAAATGTTAAACAAAAGTTTGGTTGCTAGATAATGCTAGCGCATTGGGAGAACGAGGTCGAACACAAAGGGCCGATTGTTTAAACGCATTCTAGACCTTGGCTGCGGTCTGAACCATGGTTTTAGAAAATTTGCATTGCATAAACGAAGCGTCTTAGCAGATGTGGCTCAGACGAGGTCTGAAAAACCGGTTTCTAAAGTATATTCTAGACCAGCCACTAGCTAGGTTTAGAATCTAGACTGTGTCTTCTTGCGCATGCGTTCAATTTTCATAGTTTGTAGAATTCTTCATATTTAATTTGAATTATTATTGAGTAAAATATCATTTAAAGTGTAATTTTAAAACATTCTTCATTTCTTCACTTCGAACTTCTGCATATTACTGATGTAAAACATTCTTCATTTCTTCACTTCGAACTTCCGCCATATTACTGACATCATTAATAGAGCCCGAGATACTGATTGGCTGAAAATTTTCAAGCAACGGGGGCGCATAGGAATTGTAGTAACAGCCAAGTTTTAGCAGTTGACCAGATAGTCAAGGTCTTGGCAATACTTTTAAAACCGTGATTTATCTGAATCCTATCTAGAAGCAGTTTTTGCTGTAAACTGCAGACGATAGAAACTCTGTTTAAACAATCGGCCCAAAGAGTTAAGGTTGGTTCCACTTTCCACCTCAGAAAGCGGAACCATCAAGAACTGTTGCAGATAAATGCGGGGGCAAATTCCACTTGTGGATTCCCACAGTTGCGATAAGCTTTGTTTTCCCCAAGATTTGACGCTCTTCCGATCTTTCCCCAAGATTCTTAGTGCCGTCCCCATAATTCATTTCATGTAAAACAAAATGGACGCTAATCAACGAAAGACTCGTATTGTTTACCAAATGATGCTATTAGCTGCAGTAAATGAGGAAACTGAAACAAAATCGAGGAAGGGAAAATGCTGGATCTAAAACATTTATAAGAAGAAATACGAACAATGTTTCTATGCAATTTTGATTAAAGAGATGAGATTTAATAAAAGAGAATCCCACCATCTTGACTCTCAAGACTGCCAACCATTCAACTTCACAAAATTCATGGATTTCATTGGTGGATGTTATCTCGACGGATTTTACCATTGTGGAAAAGTTGAATCCATTTGGACACTGGACGGTAGCGATTTTTACTCTGCAATATGACATCAAAACCGCGCTGCTTTATCCACAACAGGCACGTATTTCACTGCGGTTCCATGCTAGTGGGAACTAACTTTTAGTCGCAGTCGAGTCTCCATATGGTCCGCCTTATTTTTGATTTTAATCATCTTTTACTTGTTAAATATAATAAATTATTTATTTTACAAAGGCATTATTCTATTAATATCCACATAAAACAGTAACCAATTAATTATTTTTCTATGTTTCTTGTATAAAAAAGAAAGGATTTTTGCAGTTTCTTGTGTGGGAATTATTGTTGTGAGTCTATTTAAACCTGAACATATCGAAGTAAGTAGAATTTTGTGTTCTGAAATTATCATAAAAAGTAAATGAACAAAAAAATCATCATAACCTTGAAAACTGAAACTTATATTTTTGTATATTCAGGTTATTTTGAATAGTAATACATTGCTCGATAAAGGTTGGATGTATAGAAATTTTAAACCATTGGTGGGTAATGGATTAATAACGAGGTAAATAAACATAATTTTCATTATTTTTAGCTGAATTTTATAAAGCAATGCATAATTTTAGATAACGCAATGCACATTCTTCCAATTATGATTTTAGCTCTCAGAATATTGATAAGGACTTCGAACCAGGGCTGCCAATGCAATTTTTTATCAAAACCCAAGATTAGGCTGGTAAAATTCCCAAGATCTAAGCAAAAAACCAAGATCGAAAAATAGTATTTAAAAATTATTAAATATTTATTTACTTTTAATAAATGTTACTCTAACAGTTCTTTATAAATTTTCATCATCACCGTTTCTTTCTGATCTTTCATCCTCTTTAAATATCGTTGACTAACAGCGTCATTTTGCAAATCTTTTACCAGTTCTTTTTTTGGTGTCAATGTTGTACAATCATTATTGCCTCTACTGATTGCTTGTGTTGCAAGAATTCGATCCTTTGCTATATTTGCTTTCAAAGAATTCGTCTGCTTAGTTTTCATACAATTTATTAAGGAAAATATGCACTCAACCGCTGCTTAAGACTGAGGTAAAATAATGAGGTTTGTCATAAAATGTGACAAATTATCATATTTTGAATTTTGCAAGCCATCTTTTATGCTTTTTAATTCACACCAATACTAGTAAAATTATAACATAATCTAAATATATATCTTTTTCAAATTATTATAAATATTATATGTATCTATTTTCTAAATAAGGTTCAAAACCCAAGATTTTCTAAAATTTTCAAAATAAAAACCAAGATCCCAAGACTTCAAGTCGGCCGGATGGCCGCGTGGTAAAGCTTTGGCTTACCACCCTGGAGGATCCGGTTCAAATCCGAGTCCCACACCTCCAATTTTTCAGGAGGGGTCCGGGCCCGGCCTATTGAACCCCATCCTTCAACCATCCGGTTGACCCCATCACGGGTGTTGGCCAGCCTGTGATGGGCTCTACAAGTGGCCGCCGCCAGATATACAATATCCCATGAGGATATGGCGGCGTAATAAAACTAACCTAACCAAACCTAACCCAAGACTTCAAGTAAAAACTCAAGATCTTGGGGGAAAATCCAAGCATTGGCAGATCCGAAAATCGTTATTTTTTCCGGAACGAAAACTGGAGATGAACGAAAAAAAATCAGTTTTATTTCGTTTTCGAGATAGTATATGATCATGATACATATCCACGTTTTTTTTGCGGAACGAAAACTGGAGATGAACGAAAAAAAATCAGTTTTATTTCGTTTTCGAGATAGTACATGATCATGATACATATGCACGTTTTTTTGGCATATTTTATGCCCCTTTCCAATCAGGAAGATTACTAAGGGGGCGGGACCAGTTCCAACCACGGGCTACACACACATTCGTGGAGGGGGCCGGATGGTGAAGACGGGGATCACCGGGCCGGCCCCAGTACCCCGAAAAAATCCGGGATCAGACTCGGGTCCTCCTATGTGACACGCCGACAGCGTTACCACTCGGCCATCCGGCCGCCTACGTATGCACGTTAGCCTCATCTCACTCCCCACCCCGTGTGGTAATGCTATGGCTTACCATCTTGGAAGGTCCCACAACTCGGGTCCTCCTATGTGACACGCCGACAGCGTTACCACTCGGCCATCCGGCCGCCTACATATGCATGTTAGCCTCATCTCACTCCCCACCCCGTGTGGTAATGCTGTGGCTTACCACCTTGGAAGGTCCCATTTCTCCATTTTTTCAGGAGATATCCGGGCCTTTCCAGTTGAACCTCATCTTTCAACCATCCGGTTGACCCCATCATGGATGTTAGCCAGCCTATGATGGGCTCTATAAATGGGCACCGCCAGATAAAGAATATCCCATGAAGACATAGCGGCTTAACCAAACTAATCTAACCTAAAGTCACTACTACTCCAGCGATCGCCAGGATTCAGTATAATTTCTGCTTATCTATAAATGATATTTAAAATTTACTTTCTTCATATTTTAGACTGTTGTTGTTACTATCAAATACCGATTGATAAGATTTTTTTATTTATTTTTTCTTTCTTATTTGGTCAATATCGTCGTTGATAAAATACTCAAGATTCTTGTTTAAAATACTTAGGAGTAATTTTGAATGATAATTATTCTGGGTTGATTATATTAACCACATTTTATAAAAACGCGATTTTTTTCTTTACTTCACCATGAACGGAAGCCATGATTGAAGCAAATAACATTGTTTTATCTGTTCTGTGATTGGACTCGTTTCTTTATTTGTGGAGTCCACAGTGTATCTTCAGATCTTCGACCTTTCGTAGTCACGATTTGTAAACAAACGGCTTGCTGGGAACATAGGCGGTGAATTTGGATATACATTAATGTGACCTTCCATACGCAGAATTTAAGATTTTGATTGATGGTTTACTGATATCTTGATTTACTGTTAAATTCGTTTAGGTTTACGATATTGTAAAACCTGCAATGATCAATATGATATAATTTTAGGTATGTTTATTATAAAAAGAAAGTAATAAAATATTTAGAATTATTGTAGAAACTTTATTGTAAGGAAAACGTTTAAAAAAAATTAAAAAATTGATCCGTCGGAACTGAACCGAAAACTGAGAAAATACCGTAATTTTTGGTAAACCGAGTTTTTTCTAAACCGGTATGAAAAATAATGATTCGAAGCACTAATATTGATGTCTTTTTGTATTTTTCTCGATTTCCATCAAAAATATTAAATGCTGACTTAGATAAAAACAAACAAAGAGTAAAAATAATAACAAAATTAATGGGAAAATAGGTATAAGAATCGAATCTCAGAAATTATATACAGTTAACAAATAAATATTATATATCTATACAATAGTTCTTCGTAGAGTTATGTCATTCATTTACCTTTCTTAACAGATCAGGAAAAACATGGAAACCGAGAAGAAGAATTTTGACTCCATCGTTTCACTTTAAGATACTAGAAAATTTCCAGTTATATAAATAAACATTCTTTTGTACTAATCGAGAAAATAAATAAGAAGTTGCATCTACCATGGATTGATATACATTTAATGTTATCCTTGTGCACTTTAGATATCATTGCTGGTAATTACTGTAGAATTGTTGATATCAAAAATGGTTATTCCATTTTAATATTCACATTTTTTTTAATAATAGAAACTGTTATGGGAGTGGAAATAAATGCGCAGAATAACGAAGAATCCGAATATGTTAAAGCTGTTAAAAGGTGTATATTTTTACGAATTTACGAATAAATTATTAAAGTTTAATGCGTACAGCAAATAATTATTATATTTCTAGAATTGAGGAATTAATTAACATTAGATACTTGAAATGGTTGTGGCCCGATATCATTTTCAATATAACTTCAACTGGAAAAGAATTCAAGAAAGTTGTGGAGACTTTGCAAAGTTTTACTAGAAAATAATCAATCTCAAATTCCTCTAATATTTATTTTTTTTTAAACTTACAATGCTTTTCGTGGTAGGTTATATCAGAGAAGGAGAAAGAAGTTGAGAAAAAATTAAATTGGGAATTTATAGATGATACAGAAAATATTTATATGCAAAGCAAGAAGAAAAAAGCTTTTCTTGATCTGTTATTTCATAGTTACAAAAACAAAAGAAATATTAGTCTAGAAGAAATGAGAGAAGAAGTAGATACTTTCATGTTTGCGGTAAATATTATCATCATCATCAATAATGGGCTTTAGATTATCTCATAAAAATGATATAATCTTTAGCCCATTATTGATGTCATAGTTTAAATATCTTTAACTTAAATTTATCTTTTGAATGTCATTGTTTGCATCTAAACGTGATAATGCAGAAATTATGGTAAAATTATTTGAAGAAACAGTAAAAAATAATAATTAACGAATATAATTTAGAGCACAAACAGTATTATTTATTAATAAATGTGTATATGCATACTTATTTAACATATAAAAATATCGAGACGCTAACGAGATAATTGCAATTGAAATAATAGTGATATCTCTGGAAAAGATACCCCCATTGCATCATCGGTTTTAAATGAACAAACGTTAAACTCTATAAACTTATATAATAAAATTTATAATTTTGAGGCTTCAGAAGTAATGCAAAGTAGAAAAACCGATTTCTGCTGCATACAATATCTTCCTCGCAGTACGTAAATGTTTAAGTATGAATATTTTAATCCATTTTATTAATATTTAGGGTCACGATACTACTAGTGTTGGAATCGGTTAGGCTCTCTATAACATTGGTCTTTATCCTGATATACAACAGAAACTGTACGAAGAGTTGTATAGTATATTTGGAGATGATAAAGAAAGACCTGTTACTTTAGAAGATATCAGAGAAATGAAATATTTGGATTGTGTATTAAAAGTAAAATATTATTTTTGAAAATTCAACATTTCTAGCAATTAGCAATGTATAATTGATGATTTTAAATATTTTGTTTAAGGAATCGATTAGAATTTTTCCTTCAGTTCCTGCTATTATCAGACAAACTGATGAAGATGTGAAGTTGAGTAAGTTTCATTAATTTGTCTTTCATCTTTGCTAATTATTTTATTGATGATGATATTAATATTAATTTACAGTAGGTGATCGGTTAACGAACCATTCGGATAACGAGCACTTTCGCGAAAGATTTTTATGTTCGGATAACGAACATCTCACAGAACAAACTGTGGGATCTGCGGACTGACGGAATGAAGGTCGGCCGGATGGCCGTGTTGTAAAGCTGTAGCTTACTAACTTGGAGGATCCGGGTCTAGCGCCTGCTCTAGCATTTATGTCGCACCGGACCAACTGACTCTTAAAAAGACCAACTGCCACCCCTTAAACATATACTTTTCAAAAATATATATGTTTTATTTTTATTATATATTTTCTAAAAGAATAAATATGATTAGAAAATGAAATTTATGCACGAATAAATACACATATCCTTTCAAAGCACGTAAAACATTTATAAATCAGTCTAGAAAACTAACATATTATGAGTATTATTTTGAATTAAATCATATATTATTATTTCACCTGTGGACATAATTATTTAAATATTTCGGTTACTTTCTAACACTTAATCTGTTATTTCCATTAAATTTTACTTGATTAAATGTTATGAATAGTACAATTTTGACACCAGAGATTTAATTTCCTTTAATCCTCTGGTGTCAAAAGATGGAAATGTTGTTATTAGTTAATTTGACTTAATATGCACAGAATAATTTGAAAAAATTAATCGAGAATAAATATTTATTTACTATCAGGTGTAAAACGAGTATCATTTAAATCAAAGCCGAAATATAACTGAATTAAGATAATTATTTAATCAATCTGATTAAATTTATTAAAAATAATTTATTTATCTGTAAGATGTATCTATAAATCATATTTTAAAATAGATTGATAAAATTACTTTCTAAATTACCTAGATTATACTTTACAACAGAATTGGCAACGAAATTAATAATTATAATAGATGAAAATATGCAGATATTTTAAATTAATCATAAAATATACAATTTATTTATATACATTTATTTAAATACAAAATTAAAAAGATTTATATATATTATCGAATGTTTATTACTTTATATCAAGAAGAAGCATGATAGCCTGAATTAACTTATAAAAAATAATTTATCCAAAGCCAAATTTATGTAATATTTTATTTTCTGTGTAATTTTACGCCGCTACCAAGTGGAGGATATATTTCTTTTGATAATAAGATCAGATGTTATTAATGTTTTCTCTTAATTTATATCGTTGAAAATTTACAAAAAAATTGATACGAACCATTCAATATAATAATAAAATTCAAGAGCTTTAAAAACTTACAATAGTTTACATACAAATTTTTAATAAAAAAAATACTGTTTATAAGAATGCTTTAATTTTTAAAGCTTTTCAATCACAATATATATGATGATAAAGATGGTTGCGTATAAAAATTTTAAGAAAAAATAACAAATATTTAATTGTAGTATTTTAATATATTTTATAAATTTAAATATAGGGATATTTCAATATTTTTTGGTCTATGTCAATTATACAAAAAAGAAAGAATTTATGCAACTTCTGTTGTTGGAAATATTGGTGTGAATCTATTTAAACCTGAATACAGTAGAGCGTCGATTAACCGGAATGTCGCTTATCCGAACGTAATTTTCAATTGTGATACGCAATAGGTCTCCACCAATACTTCCATCCTACAATGTGTAGGATGGGAGAATCAATTTTTGACATTGAGTATTTTTTATATCGAGATTTGTATTTTTTTACATTGTGTTTTTTCGTATTTTTCTAACAGATCGATTATATGAAAAAAGTCGTTTATCCGAATTACCCTTGTTCCCAATTAGTTCGGATAATCGACGCTCTACTGTACATAGAAGTAAGTTGACTTTCGTGTTCTGAAATTCTGAATTTTGTGTTGTGTTCTGTTTGGATTGGGTTAAAAAAATTAAGTAAAAAATTCATCATAATCTTGAAAATAAACTTATATTTGTGTATTTTCAGATTTTTTTTTGAATAGTAATACAGTGCTCTATAAAGATTGGACCTATAGAAATTTTAAGCCGTGGCTGAGTAATGGATTAGTAAGGAGGTAAATAAACATGATTTTTATTATTTTTAGCTGAATTTCATAAAAAATATGAACAGTATAATTCTAGATAACGCAATGCAAATCCTTCAAATTATGACTTGTGCTCTAAGAATATGATGCTTCTTTACTTGATTTTTTTCTACTTCCATTAAAAATACTAAATGCTGACTTAAATAAAAACAAATAAACAAACAAAATAATAGTAATAATAATAACAAAATTGATGGAAAATAGATTAAAGAATCAAATGTTGGAACTCATATACAGTTAACAAATAAATGTATTCTTTGCTCAGTTCTTGCTGAAGTTATTATATTCATTTAACTTTTTTAACAGGTCAGGAAAACATGGAAGCCAAGAAGAAAAATTTTAACTCCATCGTTTTACTTTAAAATACTGGAAAAATTTTTAAAGTTATATAAATAAACATTCTTTCGTACTAACCAAGAAAATAAATAAGAAGTTGCATCTACCATGGATTGATATACATTCAATGTTATCCTTGTGCACTTTAGATATCATTGCTGGTAATAACTGTAGAATTGTTGATATCAAAAATGGTTATTCCATTTTAATATTCACATTTTTTTTAATAATAGAAACTGTTATGGGAGTGGAAATAAATGCGCAGAATAACGAAGAATCCGAATATGTTAAAGCTGTTAAAAGGTGTATATTTTTACGAATTTACGAATAAATTATTAAAATTTAATGCGTACAGCAAATAATTATTATATTTCTAGAATTAAGGAATTAATTAACATTAGATACTTGAAACCATGGTTGTGGTTCGATATCATTTTTAATATAACTTCAACTGGAAGAGAAATCAAGAAAGCTGTGGAGACTGCAGAGTTTTACTAGAAAGGTAATCAATCTCAAATTCCTCTAATATTTAATTTTTTTCAAACTTACAGTGCTTTTCGTGATAGGTAATATCAGAGAAGGAGAAAGAAGTTGAGAAAAAATTAAATTTCGAATTTATAGATGATAAAGAAAATATTTATATGCAAAGCAAAGAGAAAAAGAGCTTTTCTTGATCTACTACTTCTTCTCTAGCTCTTATACTTTGCTATAACTTCATAGTTATAAAAACGAAAGATATGTTAGTCTAGAAGAAATACGAGAAGTAGGTACTTTCATGTTTGCGGTAAATACGTCATGATCAATAATGGATTTATTCATAGATTTAAGTACTTTTATATGATTTTATATGATAGCCGAATGGTAACGCTGTCGGTATGTCACACAGGAGGACCTGGTTTCGCGTCCCGGTTCTGGTATCTCCTGAAAAGTTTTTCAGGGTGCTGAGCGATCTCGGTCCTTTACCATCCGGCCTTCCTCCACGGTGTGGATGCAGCCAGTAGTCTGAACTGGCCCAACCCCTTAGTAATCTCTCTGATTGGAAAGGGCCGTAAAATATGCAAAAAAAAAAGTTGGAAAATAATATCAACTTATGGATCCACGAAAGTATCCAACAGGATAGAAATCGCTATTAAAATTTCGAAAATCATCATTATTTCAATTATTCTGGAATTTTAAAACTGATGCACTTATTAACTTTCAATTAAAAGTTTCTTTATATTTTTATTTGTAAGCAAATTTTCTAAAATTTAAAGGTTATGTTCCCAAAATTATATTGTACTTTTAAATCATAATATAGATTAAATTGGTTTTGAAATTAAATTATGAAGATGTCACAAATTGACTATAAAAATTGATTCATATGTTGCGACAATTAACACTACTCGATACTAAAAATATTTATAATGTTAAGATTTACAATTACTCTGCATTTTATTATGAAGATCTATATATATATATGAAATTATAAAAGTATAATTATTATTAGCGGAAATTTTATAATTTAGATCTATAAGTTACTGAATTATTTGTAGAAAAAAAAAAATGCTAAAATTCTTTCCGTCTCCTTATTTACAATATTCTAATCTAATGAGATTGATGAAATGTATAAATGTATCATGAATTATTGAAATTAATACTGTTAAATTTTGTATTCTCTACTTACAAACTGTGGAAATTAATTATCAGTTTTAATTATCCTAAGAAATTCTGAATACACGATTCTTACTTAAAACACATTTGAATAATAATAACAGTTATCTAAATTAGTAAATGGAACAGACCAATGAAATTTATGAGCATACTCTAAACAGTGCTGGATCTAGTTAGTGCGGGGCCCGATTGGAATATTTTTCGCGGGGCCCTGCAAAATATGGCTTATATATATAAATAAAATAAGTAACATTTATAAATAAAAACCCATTTTTGTCGGCTGGATTGGCTATGTGGAAACACTGCGGTTTCCACTCTGGAGGACCCGGATTCGAATCTCGAGTCCCACCCTTGAAAATATTTATCATGATCATGAAGTCGGGCCCTCCCGTCGATCCCCTTCTTTCGCTCCGTCAATTATTATTCTTATAGAAAGAAAACTGGCGTCATCTGATGACAAAAATACAAAAGAAGGGTTAATTATTTGGATAATTTCATTTTGATGTGAAAATTTGAACAATTTTATTTTCATCGAAAATAATATATGCTAATTAGGCCCCTTGGCCTAATTAGCATATATTAGGTTTCAATATATCATATTGATTAGAACCCGCTCCAGAGAGATGTGATTAGGATCAATTATTTTATAACTAACCTGTACAAACCTGTATCCAAAATATTGTGATAGGGCTCAATGTAAAAAATTAATTGAGTGTGAGGACGTTTTTGGTAATTGTAGTCTTCCGTAACTTCCTTTATTAAATCGTACCATTTATACGTTCCGCGAATATTGGAAAACGATACATATATTTTAAAATATTTTTTCTTAAGACATTGTTTAATTACATAATCTTTGACAAACATAGGGTCCCCTCAAGCGCGGGGCCCGATTGAGTGCAATCGGCTTAAATCCGGCACTGCAGTTATTGATGCATATAACTTTGATGCGTCTCTTAATACAGTACAGTGAACACAATTCGATATTTGTTCGCATACATGTTCATATTGAATGCACAAACAATTTTGACTTATTATACGCCTTGCAATGTTTTCGTTACTCAGTAAAAAATATTTAATCACAATGCTGAAATATTTTCATTTTTATAAAATGTAAATTAAATGCTTTTTACGGACCTAAAATTTTTATGTCTTACAAGTTAGTAATAAAAATTTTTAACAATAAAATTTTGAACAGCTATATAAACGTTACTATACTGAAAGAAAAAAAAAATAAAACATATATATTTAGCCTATTAAATTAAAACTGGTAGCATATAGATAAAAATAATAATATATCCATATATCACGGAAACATGAAATTTTATTCATACGATGTCATAAAATATAAAAGAAACGTAATTAAGAACATACAGTAACTGCTTACAATATATAAATATAGGCGGCCGGATGGCCGGGTAATTATGTAGTTGGCGTGCCACGCAGGAGGACCCGGGTCTGGGTCCCTGACTTTTTTCGGAGTACTGGGCTCGGCCCGGTGATCCCCGTCCTTCACCATCCGATCTCCCTCCACGGGTGTGGGTGCACCCGTGGTTGGAACTGGTCGCGCCCCCTTAGTAATCTCCCTGATTGGAAAGGGGAGTAAAATAAGCAAAATATATATATATATAGTTTATTTGTAAATCATTTATGTAACTGGTTATTAGTTCTTACGTTTAATTTATTCATAATTATATAAAATACACACAAAAAAATTTCTGATGTTCGCAATATGATATATCCAAATACAAATAAAGTGTACAATACTTTTATCTTTTATTCACGAACAAAATACGAAAAGAGAAAACCAGTGTGAAATTAAGTTAGTAATCTCCCTGATTGGAAAGGGGAGTAAAATAAGCAAAAAAAAAAAAAATATATATATAAATATAGTTTATTTGTAAATCATTTATGTAACTGGTTATTAGTTCTTATGTTTAATTTATTCATAATTATATAAAATACACACAAAAAAAATTCTGATGTTTGCAATATGATATATCCAAATACAAATAAAGTTTTATCTTTTATTCACGAACAAAATACGAAAAGAGAAAACCAATGTGAAATTAAGAAAAAAAAAATCTTTCAACATGAAACGTAACGAAATATCATTATGCAAAAATCTGATCTTACAATATAAAGTATTGCGTAGCATCAAATCATATTTCGGAAACATTGGAAAATCTCTGTAATTTAACTATCCATTTTTAACAATGAATGAGATCGAAATACATATCCAGTGTTTTTATTGTTTACAAGAGTAAGAGTATTAAGTTATGGATTTGATCTATCGTATCAAAACCACGTGCTTAGTCAATACCATTAAAATAATATGAGTGCTTTACGTGATAAAGATCTACTTAAGTAACACGCAAGATTTTTTTTAAATTAAAATATTTTTTTAAAGATAGAAACGAAAAATATTGGATATGGATGTAGCAACAGAACACTAAGAAGCAGATGTCTCTAGGTTACTAAAGAAAATTTTATGAATCGGATACGCTGTTTTGGCGTTATGGGAAAAAATGTTTTCTCGTTACATTTACGATCACTTCTATTAAACACACATTAACGGAATAATTGATTGCAATCAATCGATTTTCGATATTATTTACAAACTCTCTTGAATCTACTAGAGAACTTGGTAGATTATCATCATATAATTTACACAATAAACGAACTAATCGATTAAAAAAAAAAAAACAATTTTACACATAAGATATGGTCAAAAATTCTACTTAAAATCTGAATCTATAAGTAATTTTCTCTTGTAGATAAAAATTTATCAATAAAGGACAAAAATATATTCTTATGTTTACAAAATTTAATTTAAGCACTAATTGAATGAATGATTAGAAGGGCTTTTTGAAAATATCTTCCCCAATTTTAAATTATTTATATAAAACAAAAACGATTTTAAGTTGTATTGATATTATTAAAAAACAAAAATTTCGGATTATTTAAAAATAATAAAACGAATAATTTTTCTTTGGAAAAAAAATCATGCGAATGATTAAAATTATATCTAAAGTTTAGCGCCTATTTACTACTCAATGTAAACACTAAAGTCACGAGACACGCCTATCAACAACAAAACTCTCGAAGCATTGCTTAATTGTTCATTACACTGCTATAATATTAAATTAAATATACAAAACAATCGAAAAATTATTTTTAAGAACAAATTCGTTACTTTCTTATTAATTTAATGGTCTATTGATTACGAATGGCATTTCTTCTCGGATTCGTACAAATTCCCATTTGTTTTGACGTTCCTTGTTTCTACGGTTGACGTCCCCGTCGTTTCTAAACATTGAATGGACGCCATTACGGTCGTCGAGCGAATGATTAGTATAATTTCATTGACATAGTATCTTCCGGTTTTTAACTAAATAATTATGTGGGTTGATAGATTATATTCGTATTCGTTTAAACGTGAGTAAAATGGATTATTATGCCAACAAAAAAGCTGTATGTCCCGGCCAAAACCGATCGTATACTGGATCCAGTGTCGTGTTTACAATCTGAACTGAACATGTCATCCATCATCCGAACTCTTTAAAACAATTTAAGGAATTGGTTTCCATCATATTAAAGATTATGACGTTAAGATGAAGATGGTAAGTTCAACTAACACATTTAAATTGGTTATTATGCGCCAACTGTCATTTTTCTACTCCTCAAGGCTTATGTTTTGATCAAGATCTGACTACTACTAATGATCGTATCCTACTTTGGAAGGTTCAGGAAAAATTTAGTTATCCTATAAAACATGCTCTGTCTTTACTAATATTCACCATGACATTTAATTGAAATATAAATGCAATTATACATAAACGATCGGAATTACAGTACATCAACTTGTCAAATTTATTAAAACACTTCCCTTCTGTTAAGGTTATTATTATTATATCACGATAAGGTTAACAGAGTTTAAAAGATATAGCATATAAGGTCGCTATAATATTCGCGTTAAAAATTATTATAACGTATGCTTAAATTTGTATATAACTGATATTTCCAACTGCTGTTGTTCATCATTACTAAGCCTTATTCGCAGTATCAGACATTAGAGCAATCATCATATAAATACAGTATTTTGGTTATAACTGAACTTTTTATAAAATTAGAATATTTCATATTGAATCATATACATTTTAAACAAATTCTTGCGATCGGTGTTATAAATGGACTATAAGTTGATTCCACTACATTAGCCTAATGTTTACAATAAGAGTTTACATTATTTTCAGTGATTTATTCCAATAATTTAAGCAAGTGTAATATTTTTATTATGTTTAAAATTTTTTCAAAATATTAATAATTAAATAAAATAGTAAGATTATAGAATATCTACTAAATTGATATTATAAAATTTTTTAATAAAGCAAATAATGGTATACCCAAATAATACAAAAAATGAAATAGAAATTTATAATTTTCATGAGTCTCTAAAATCTCTCTTACTTATTTTGGATTTTCAAAAATCAGTATCAAATACATTTCTCATATAAGTAGTATTCTTATAGGTTAGATTTAATATAAATTTTCTTTTAACAGATAAATTTTCAGATTACACAGAAAATTATCTAATACTAAATTAAAATTGTAATTTATTTGAAATTTTTTAAATGCCACAATCAATTTAAAAATCTTCAAATATACAAAAAAATTACAATAAAAAAACACTTAAATTACCCATATTATTTATAAAGATATACATAAATATAAATTTAGTAATATTTTATAAATCTAATACATAAATTTTCAATTAAGTTTACATATACAATATTCATCTACAACATAAATTTCAATTATAAATTTGATAAAAACAGCTAAAAAAATTAACATATACTTGTTTTTATTTAAATTCTTAAAGTTACACTTTTTAATAACTTTTTGTTTTTGTATAAATTTTTGACATTGTCTTTTTTAAAATCACTATTGATTTAATTTTTGATTACTGTAATATCAATGTATTTATGATGCATAATATATTTTCTTTAATTTCTTTGAGAAAAATTAATATAGTTGTTTTCTATATAGATTACAATTATCAGTATTTCAAATTACTTGTGATTTCTTAAATTGGTATATGAAATAATATGAGCTTATTCATCAAACCCATTGTTCACTTTTATCAGGTAATATATGTTGTTAGTATCTAATTTATTATACAATATTTTGGGTATTAAATCCCTAAATGTTTATTTGACCTTGAAAATAAATAAAACAAAAGATTTTAATGATAGATAATTCACAATATTTTGGGTATTAAATCCCTAAATGTTTATTTGACCTTGAAAATAAATAAAACAAGATTTTTTTGTAATTCCATTGAATATAGTTTAGATTTAGACTTGCCAGATTTACATAATGATATCAATTATTTAGAAAAGTTATCTGTAATATAAAATTTATAATAGAAAAAATTTTTATGGAAACCTGAGAAACTTTTAGAAAAATCATGAAGAATTTTTTAATTAAAGGATTATCTGGAAAACTGTTGAGTTACAATAATAATTTTATTACTATTCTTTTTGTTTGCAAAGTTAAAAAACAAAAAAAAAGTTTATTACTATTTATTAGACACTTAAAATTTAATTAAAATTCAATAAACATTTTTAAGCATATATTTTAAAAATATTGCATGTCAACATGTAAAGTGATATAAAATGAGTGACATAAAAAATAGAACTCTGATTCCTATAAAGTAAATAGAAATTTGTTTCTTAATATATCATGAATAAAATATTATTATTAATATTTCTTGTGATTTATGTGGGAAAAGAAAGTCTATTTCTACTGTAATATTTTGTTCTACAAGTTTTATATTAAGTTTTCTAACTATTTAGTAGCTATCTAATAATTCTAAGTTGAGTATTTTCCATCTGCTATATTTATTTTAATATTTTATAGTTTCTTTAAAATATCAATATATTCTTTATTCATTTATTTACTTTTATCGTTTTTGTTTGTTTTCTAAAGATTTCATTTGTAATTCAAAGGTATTATTTATTTATATATATATATTT